>JBBPOE010000437.1:0-23923 GCA_038091295.1 Tylopilus felleus | reverse complement strand
ATCGTGCAATGCAGGGAGGTAGCCTTTTGCGGGGCCCGCGTACGCTGGGGACCAATGGCGATTCGGGCGCCCCCGCCCGGTAACGAGAGGGGTAGCATGACGCAACAGGGGAACAGGGGACAACATCGGAACAACATAAGGGCGGACTTACGGACTTGGAGAGCTGCAAGATCGTCTCGACCTGCGGGCGCGATCGAAACTCGGAAACATTCGGCTGTTGGTTGACCAGTGAGGTGAGTGAGGGCGCTAACTTTGTGGATATGAGTGAGCGGTCGGCGGTTGTGGGAGCTCGCATCGTAATTTCGCGCCCGCCGGCACGGCCCCCAGATATCTGATGGTCCGCAGTAGCCGACCTAATACGATATATGGCAGTCGATATATCGCATATAAGGATACCTGAGAAGCATACACATGCACAGCATGAACGCGGCGAGCAGAAACCGGAACGGGGAAATAAATGATGGAAAGATAAATGGTTTCATCGTTTGAAGATGCGAGTATGGTGTGCCCTCTTTTGTGCCCCTGCCAGGGTTCGCGGCCCCTGATGGCAGAAGAGTTCATCAAGAAACCTCTGATGCTGAACTCGAGCTCGATTTAATTGTTTTTGAATGCGAGCATAACTCCAATCTCCGTGATGTGAGAGGAAGCCGCGTAGAATTCAGCTGCATGACAGTAAGGGGTGTCGTGGACAATGGGTGATAACACGAGCGGCACAAAGTTGAGACAGAACCTCTGATCCGCGGGCCATTCCAAGTTGATGACGAAGGTTGAGCATGGACTTATCACAGCCCTACAAAGGACATGTACGGCTGTGACTAGGGGCCCGTTATCATCGTTCGATACGTCACCTGTGAGGATCCTCTGAAGGCAGGCCGATGGCATGATTCAGTGTTGAGACATCATGAAATTGCTATATCGAGCTGAGCGAGAGAACAGCGAGCACTGAAATGACGACATCACCGTTGGCATGACAAGAGACGGGAAACAAATGTATACCGGTGTACGATACTTGGGAGATCAGTTGTCGCAGTAACCATAAAACGTCCTGGTAACAGCACCAAAGGGATATTCTTGACCCACGGATGCTTCTGGTGATGGCAAAGTTAGCACATCGCAAGGCACACCAAATGAAGGTTCGGATGAGATCATGAAGGGTCAAGGAACACACTACCTTTTGTGCCTTTGGTCACTCTGCCATGTAAGGGTCTGTCTTGCATTTGACCAACGTCAACGTCATCAGCGCTTTGCAAATCAACTCAACTAGTTCAAACAAAGTACCTCGAAATGGGCGATACCTCTGGCGGATAATGCCAGTACATGGAAGTGTTCCGTGACCACGGAGCAAAGCGAACAACTGAGAGGATCTCATGGACGAAGAACAGCTCCGCGAAAGGCAGCTAGCGGGAAGGAGGTTCCTTGACCGAGTGTAGAAGCGCCCGTTATCACTGGTTCGTTCTCACCGTACTCGGAATTGAGCCGCTCAACTGTCCGCCCAAGTTGGACGTGAAGGTGGCGACTAAACGGAGAGCTTGCCTTGGTCATCCTTCGACACGTCATCCTCCGATATGATGAGCAAGGCACCTTGCTTGATGAAGCCCCTTCAATCGACTGGAAAAGTGAGACAACAAAGCGAACCGGTCCATAATGCGCTGCGCACCAACTTCGTTCGTCGGCATTTCGGACCTATCAGTCATGCCATGCCCGATCTTGTCTCGCAGTTTGGTAGTGGCGCAATAGACAGTAGACAGGTCAAATGAGACCGGTGACCAGCAACCAAACAGGGTATTGAAAATATCATGCCACATCGTCAATGTCTTTAGGTCAGCTAGGTAATTACCGGAGGTTCACAGCCCGACGGGAGTATCCAGTGCGGTTGTTTCCCTGTGTCCCTATCTCAACCATATCTACGTTCGCGGACTATCAAAAATACTTGATGCGTGGCGTTGAGAGTCGAAGTGGAAGGGTCCTTTGGTTGCTGAGCTGGCCCACTCCGCAAAGGCTACCCTGAAAATTGGACCTGTCCATCGTCGGAAGCATATCGCATGGGGCCCCGTGACACGGCCCCCGACCGCCTTTCAATCTGGGCGCGAGTTCCCCGGCGAACGTGTTGAGCGAGTAAGGCACTGGGGATACTGTCAACATTCTGGCGCCGCCTCAGCGAGCATACGAATGAAATATAAGACACCGCGGCACAGATGCAAAACGACGACGAGCACTGTGGGGTGAACTCGTGTATTACCGCTCAGAATGCCGACTTATCATCCGTGTGAAGAATGGCAGGGAAGTCACTGCGGCCATGCCGGAGACACCACATGACGGTAGATTAGATTGGATGTTCGGCCATGGAACCTGTAGAAATGGCACATCCATGCGCCGGCCCGTACGTTAACGCGAGGGGCAGGTCCCTAGGAATGCCAAATGGGTTAGACCACCCCTGAATGTGAAGGCTGTGACAAAAGCAGGCAGCTGCTCGGTAATTGCCAGGCTGGTCCTCTCAAGTACGCACAACATGTACGATATGACAACCTTATACCATACCAAAGCAGTCGAGCGTTGCGACGTGAGCATAGTCTACGACGACCAGCATGCCAAGGTTCTTACCAAATTCTAGAAATCTCTGATTGTCCCAATCGGTCCCACGGAGCTTGCCCTAGTTTGCCCCTCGAATCTAGTGTCCGCGTCGACTCCGACTCGGAACCATGCCGCGTGTTCACCCCAATGACCTTGGTAACGCGATTCGACATCTATGGTTAGCTCGCTCTGTCAAACTTAACCTTGTACCATACCTGCATATGCCCGTCAACGTGCCCCGCGTAATGACATGGAAATCTCCCTGTGCACCCCAAACTAAACAGCGCTCAACGGCCCATATGCAGGGCAATCAATGTATGGTGTCGAAAATGTACGCAACAGAAGGAGGGTCGAGGATGAGCAGACAGGCTTCCTTGTACTCCCTTTGGCAATTTAAGCAATTCCTAATGGAGTTCGTGTGGAACGTGGAGTTGACAGAAAGCACGATCACCTGCCCGTCGACAGCCAGTGGTATGACGTTGTTTTGCAAGCTGGTTGTCAATCCACTGCCACTGGCTACCATGACCACGGCGGGGGTGTCGCCATATTTCGCAGGATCTACACTTGGTCTAGTGGCGCTCGACGCGGCGAATCCCTGAAACGAATAAGAAAATGAAGGGTCGGCCGCCATCCCCAGTAAGTCAGCCGTGAAGATGACTCACCTCGGGGCTTGGGCTTCTTGTTCAGTATCTCCAGTTGGTCATTGTGAGCATGTTTACTGGCCAGGAAGTAATAAGACTACATGGGGCACATCAGCAATTATTTTTTTGCTGCGGATTGATCCCCAGAATGGGACGGCATGGCAGGCGATATAGACTAAGAGAGGTCAGGCGGTGCCAGAGAGACTGCGTACTCATCGGCGTGTATTGATCCATTCCAGTCATTCCAGTCATTCGAATGTTCATCGTCGTCGTGATCAATCGTTTGGAGATGATCACCACCTCGCCGCGGAGATGCCTCCTGGCAGCTGACCATGTTACGTACCATGGGGGTCGTAGAGCGCTACCGCCAGTAGCAAAGAGGGTAGTAGTGTAGTACTTAGAAGGTGTTGGTTTGAATTGGAGCTTCGAATGAGAAGGGTGTTTCCCCGAGGTGGTGGCTCAGGTCCTGTCGCTTAGTCATCTTCGCTCAATCTCCTCCAGTGACTCGAGTCCAGTCAGCAACAAAGACGACTTTCTCCAACGCCACATCCAGCCATTGAACATGGTTTCAGCGCACACCAGCCATGAAGGCTCGCAAGAGCCTGCGCCGATAACGCCAGGAGGGACGTATTCGATACAGGTGAGTTTTTACAATTTATTTTTCTGGTTTCACACCCCCATTGGAGGGCCACGCAAGCCCAACCCTCACTGCGTTTGCTGACTCATCACATATGGCAGACGGTCACGGTCGGATGTAAGATCTACATTCGTAGACCGACCCCAGATGGAGGCGAAGAAGAACGCCTCGCAGAAATCCTTTCTATCCGCGATAAGCCCATAAATCAATATGCAGTCGCTGCTGCTGCTGCAGGGCGTCGTGCCACGCGTGGGAGCATCAAGGAAGAGGAACCCGAACCCAAACTCGAGGATAAATGGGAGTTCTTCGTCCACTGGGACCAGTTTAACAAACGTTTGGACGAGTGGGTCACCGGTTCGCGGCTCGTCCTCAGTCGGGACTTGGAATGGCCTCGTCCCAAGCCGCCGCCGGGCAAGAAGGCGGGACCTAGCACACAGAAGGCGCCAGGCAAAGTTCCTCGTTCACAATCGCTCCTCAGGAAAGCAACCGCCAACGCGGCTGCTGCCGCGTCACCCACGCCAGCTTCAACACCCGGACCAGGCGGGCGTGCTGGGTACACATCACCGTCTCCTGCGCCGTCGCTAAAACGCAAGACCCTCCACGAAGAGCAAGAGGAAGAGGAAGAGGAGGAGCCTGAGGATGAAGATCTCGATGCAGAAGGCGAGATGGACGTCGACGCCGAAGGTGAAGCCGAAAGCGACACCTATGATCTCAGCGTCACCGGCACCCCTCCCGAACCTCCGCAACCCGTCGCCACATTCAGTAAAGAGCAAGAAATCGAGAAGCTTCGAACCTCTGGTTCCATGACACAATCCATCTCAGAAATTGCGCGGGTGAAGAACCTCAATCGGCTCCAGATTGGTAAACACGAAGTCGATGCATGGTACTTTAGCCCATACCCAAAAGAGTACGCGCACCTACCGGTGCTATACATTTGCGAATTCTGCCTGTCGTATTTCCCATCGCACATGATGTTATCACGACATCGTCACAGGTGCACGATGCTCCATCCCCCAGGGAATGAGATATACCGACATGAGGATATATCCTTTTTTGAACTTGATGGAAAACGCCAATTGACATGGTGCAGAAACCTCAGTCTGCTATCAAAATGCTTTCTAGATCAGTAAGTGTCATATCCGCGGCGCCAACTCGTCTACTCAAGCTATTCATTCACAGCAAAACTTTGTACTACGACGTGACGCCTTTCATGTATTATGTCATGGTGGGTAACAATTTGTGTGGTCACCCCCCTCTAATTACCGACCGTTTTGATTAGGCCCAGCGGGATTCCGCTGGCTGTCACCTCATCGGCTATTTTTCCAAAGAAAAGGAATCGGCAGAAAATTACAACGTTGCCTGCATTCTGACGCTTCCGCAACATCAACGTCACGGCTATGGCAAATTCCTCATCGAGTTCTCGTACGAACTCTCCAAGAAGGAAGGGAAGCTCGGGAGTCCTGAGAAGCCACTCAGTGATCTCGGTCTGCTCTCGTACAGGGCGTATTGGGCCGATGTCATCGTGGAGCTCTTACTCAGTACGACGGACGAACTGAGCGTGGACGATATCGCCCAAAAGACGTCCATCACACACGCGGATGTCATGAATACGTGAGTAGCACGCCATTCTATTCCCCCGGCACTTTGCGAACCTGACCCGCCATTTACGACCCTTAGGTGCACAACGTTGCAATTATTCAGGCATTGGAAGGGTCAACACATCATTTGTCTATCGGACGCCGTGCTGGAGAAGCACGAAAAAGTGCGGAGCAAACGTAGACGACGAGTTCACCCTGAACATCTCATTTGGAAACCTCCCGTCTTCACTCGGGATCAACTCCGGTTTTATTAAAGGACGTTGTTTATTTTATTTTTTCTACTGTCCTCTTGTTTTTTGTTTGTTTTCGAATGTTGTTCGTCTGACGATGACCTTGGCGTCATCCATATTGTATGTAGCTCTAACGTGTTCTGTTTCAAACGCATCACGGCGTATGCTGGCAATATACCACTGTAACACCTACGCCCTTGTCTGGTGACGCGCCCCAAGTGCTCAGCTTCGCTGGCAAAAACATCAAAAAGGAAAAGAAGGGGAGATATTGGAAATGCATCAAGTATGAACGACTTCGTCCTCCCGAACGCCCTGCACCCGCCTCCTCAACACGATACCTTCTTCCTCACCTGACCCCTTACCCCCATCACCCTCGGAAAACGATTGCAACTGCATGCGCGGGGTGAGCGGCGACGGCGGCCCAGACACCGCAGGCGAAAACACCCCGTCGCCTGCCAACCCCAAATGGTCTTCTCCCGCAAAGTAGTACGTCTGCGGCGGCGCCAACGCGTCCGTCATACCATCGGCCGAGCGCAACCGCATCGGCGTCTGAACTTGGACTCCCGTTTCAGCCTGCACGCCGCTAGCAGCAGCGGTCGCGGCCACGACGCGTACGGCAGCAGCAGCCCCAGACACATAGCCATGCTCGTCTCCGTCCCTCCTCTGCCCGTCTACCGAGTCCTCGGGGGCGAGGCCATCGGACCCCCGTGCCGGTATTCCCTCCACATAAGCGCTTGCAGCGGAGGCCGACACAGCAACCGCAACACACTGGCCCCCGTCGGCGGTGCTGCTGTTCGTACCTGGACCGTCTTGTGCGTCTGCGTCGCTTGTAGACGCCTTGACGTCGTCGACGACGCCGAGCGTGCGTGCGATCACATATGAGGTCACGTCCTATTGTGGATGCGTGTTTGGTCATTGGACGGCAGTGGTGGCGTCGGGTGTGTCACGATTGTGGGTCATGTGCCGTTGTTCATTGGTGCGCAATTAACCGAGAAAGAGCAAAAAAGAGAGGGCGTTAGTGACATCGAACAGGGAAAGCGGGGATCGGAAACAAGGGAAGGGAAGCTAAGGGAAAAAATGATCATGATGTGACGGTGATGGATGATGAAAAATGACCACAGCCTGGGCCATGAACACGATATAGAATACGACATAGCCGGGGCGCAGCGTGAAGCGAATGAAAAATCATTCAACGGGTGGAGATATGAAGGGGGAAAACAAACCTGAAAGGTTAGAGAGCAAGGAACTTCGGAACGGTTCACCGTAATTGCCCCCTTGGAAAGCACATAAAGTATAAAATAAGGTTAAATAAAGTAAGAGAGGTGAACCACCTATTTTGAGGCAAGCGAGGGGCCTCCAAAAAATAAATATACATTTAACGGATTACGAAAGAGAGGCAGCAAGTGATGATGAAATGAGATGAGAGAAGGGGGGACGTACGAGAAGCGTCAAGAGGACGACGGGGAGGACGAGTACGAACGCCAAGATCCGGAAGGTCGACGCCACACGGCCAACCCAGGATCTGGGCTCGTAATGCCACAAATATGCCACGTATGCGTCCCAGATGCGACGGGGGAGAGTCGATGCAATGTGCCAGGCGACCAGCAGACCAGACGACGGCGACGACGACTCAGAAGCCAACATGTCCAAAGACGGGGAAGGTGCTGATGTCCACGCGTTCGTCATAATGGAACACAGTGTGACTGATTTGGATGTGATGAAGATTTGGGGCGATCTGACGGACACTGTCGGTACCTTCCGCCTGTTGGTTAGACTCTTGACAACGCCGTCGATTACGATAAGGCGCAATGGAGAAAGGTCGGACGCGGAGCAGGTCTTGCAAACTAGTATGGAGCGTAAACAGCTGTGGCGCCGTAAGCTGCGGAGAATGGCTGCGAGAGTGGAGAAAAAAGGTGGCCGTCAGATAATCACGGAGAGTTGGGACGTCAAGACTGCGCGTGATTCTGATGAGAGACTGAGACAGGGCTGATGTGGCAGTTAATATGATGTGACCACGTGCCAACGCAAAGTTAACTCTTCATCCAACGGGAACGCCACAAGGGACAAACACTCTATGAATGCATTTAAATTTTAGAACCCGATAGCGAGAGATAGTACATGACGAGGCTACATAATGTCTTCCAAAATCGAGCTAGCGGAAGTCCATTGGTGTACAAATAACTACGAGAGATGTGATCCTATGTTGGACAGCAACGACTAACGAAGCAAGAAATTTACGACACAATGAGAACATATCCAGACAAGCAGACCATGCTGCCGATAGCGTTAGCGAGTGAACGGGACGATTTGCAAAACAGGCTAGGGGAACATGATATTAGAAGGGAGTACGACACCGTCCGGGCGGACCATGATGATCGGTCGGCGCTTGACGACCTGGTTTTCTGGGGGCAAACACCCAAGGACCTCCGTGCACCTCACCTCTACATACGGTGAGGGCTCGGACCCAAAGAAGATGTGGATCGGCTCTGCCTTGTTGAAGTTTTCGCCGTAAACCGTGAGCATCTTGCTGATATGTGGGTTGGGCTTCGCCAAGACACCGCGCGATTGCGGGCAGTTCGTCTTGGGTGCCTCCGCCGCGCGGTCAGGAGGGAGGTATTTTACGACAGCAGGGAATGGCGTGACCGGCTTCGATGGAATGGGGAACGACCCCATTTGTGGTGCGTTCTGATTGTCGAACAGTACAGGCGGCACGTAAAAGTTGTACCGTACTTGGTCTGAAATTATCCTCATCAGACCGGAGGAAAAAGATGAAACACACCGATGAAAATTTACCTGTGCCGACAATTGTCCAGACACTTGTTTCACCGATATCAACTTGCCATAGCGCCCCAGATGATGCACCGGAATCGCTCGATGAACCCCGGCGGCCAGATGAGGCGGAGCCAGCTGATGTGGGACGTCGCCGTCCCTTGGGCCCTGGATTCTTGACAATACCACCAGCGCTCGAGGTAGACCGTTTACCCTTTTTGACACGTCCGCCGTCGTTGGAATAGTCGTTCGACGATGAGGGCGAGGCGGGCTCGCTGTTTGCCGAGCCATTTCCTTGACCAAAGTAGTCGGCACCGTTCGACATGGATGCCGGCGTCGAGACGACGGGAGATCCCGGAAGAATCGGTGATGTCGACCCAAGGCTCTGGGGAATGTTCCAGTGCCGCCCTTCGATTGGCCGATACGTGTTCACTTTCTCACCCATGCACGACAAGAAAGCGCCTGTCTGGCCGGGCGTGCCGGGCTCCGGCATACCCTTGGTGGAATCGTATACCTCGAAGGCGATCTTGTGCAGTTGCGACACAGGGTCTCCGCAAACCTCGCCAGGGGAACAGTAATGATCTGCAACGCCCTTGGCACCCTCCTGGAGGCCACCACCGACGACGGTTGTCTGGTGATCCACCTTACGGATGATAAGGACAGGTGAGACGACACCAGAGACGAGGCACTGCAGCACGACTGTCTGGTTGTAGTAGATCGGGATCTGTGAGCCGTTGTTTGTGAAAGGAATAGCATTAGGGGGAGGGGAAGGGTAATCAGGCTGGGGTGGCGGTGGCGGCGGGGCGTCGATACCACCAGAAGGCTTGTTAACGTCAACGATGTACATAACGAAGGGGTCCCAGCTTGCTGTACGAGCAATAAAAGATGGTGTACTGGACCTTACACGGTTGTCGATGCCCATAAGCGGTGCACCATCAGAACCCTTGAAAGATGATCCGGAGCCGGACACGCAGAGGTATTTGGTAGACACAGTCTGGGAACGCAGGCGATGGAACAGCGATATTGTCGACCCGTGATTGATGCACACTGCCAAAAGTATCTTAATTGAATCAAACGAAACAAGTAAATTGCCCTGACGTACGTTCGAGGTTCTTCGCGCTTTGCCTCTTTTTGCTTGGCTTGCTGATAACTTTGATAGACCTGGAAGGGAAAGTCCCGATGACACGCTCAGGCTCGTCGTCAGACGAAGGTGCTGTAATTTTAACGAGAGCTTCAACTTTCTTTTTCTTCTCATCGACGTCTGAAATGAAGAGTTGTTTGCCGACACAGCGACCAATGTACGTTGTTCCCGTAGGGGCATCGTTTACGTCAAAAATCTTGCCTGACGCAGAAGTCCATTCTATTGTGCCCTCCTGCGGGACTGGCTCGCCGGAGATGCAGACGGTGACACGTGGTGGACAGAGCTTTGGCTCCTCCCCTCGGCGGACGACGTCCGTCCACCACGAGTTGCCAATCATGATCGCCGTGGGTGGAGGACAAAGGAATCGTTTTTCAGTCCCATAAGATTTTTGAGCGACCTTGGAGGACATGACAATGACGGTCCTTTCGCCAAAGGCAAGGCGATTTGGAGTCCGCACGTACTGGTCCAAGTATGGGCTATCGAGGATAAACCTAAGTAAGGCAAATTTGAAATTAATGAAGGACGGGACTCACCGGATAAAGGTCTGCAAGTCGTTGGACGAGCCCATGCCTGGGCCGTGGCGCAAGCCAGGGAAGCCAGTAGCGATGCCAGGTATCAAGGAAAGGTCCGCATGAGGGTTAGCACCCAGGTATGGTGGGATATCTTCGTACGCTGGCATGCCCGAGTCAGGACGGAAACAATGGGTGGCCTGTGGGGCGACGCCTGTTCGAAACATGTCGGGACTGTGAGCGATGTGGGGCGGGAGGGAGGTGGGAGGAAGGGAGGAGTGCGGGAAATGGGAGTCGTGCTGGAAGCGACCCATACGATCGGGGAACTGCTGCAGAGGAGGAGGAGCGTAACCAGGACCGTTGCTCATACCATAATCATCGGTAAACTCTGAGTGATAGCCAGCGTTGGAAATGCGACGGTCAGGCAGGTCAGAGTAGTGACTATCGGAAAATCCTTTTTGGTGACCATTGAGAGGAAAGACGGGTGAGTGCTGTATGCCAGACATGGGGTCGCTCGGTGTGAGGGGGGAGACCTTGCCGGAACTGCCGCTGTAGGAGGAAGGGACGTTGCTCATGATGTCGTATGAACTGCCATTAGAGTGACCAAACGGGGGGACAGTGTCTGAGAAGGAGGAGCGAGAGTATGCGGGATCCTGGGGGATGGAGTAGGAGGGTCCCAGGGAGGAGGAGGAAGACGAGTTTGTGCGATAACGGGAGGAGGAGAATGAGGGGTTGTTGTTGAAGATGTCGTAGGGTGGATGGTCAGGCACGTCCATGGGTTCTGCGTGATCGAAGTTTTGAGGAGGGATCGACTGGGAGAGATGGTGGTGCGAAGGGGAAGCGGTGTCGACGGACTGGAGAGAAGAGAAGGTCTGATCGAGATCCGCGGTGTAGAGAGGATGTGAGGACTGGTGGACGATGGTGGGGCCAAAGTCCATTGGAAAGAGGGGGGGAGGAGGAGGAGAGGAGGAGGAGGAGGAGGAGGAGATGGTGGTAGTAGAGGACAAAGACGAGATTCGATTTGTGTGTTTGCGCGGATGGGCGATGTCGAGCAAATGGGTGATCGGGCGTCGGGAGTTGCCGCTGTCACATCACGGAGCGACCATATTCAGCGAGCAGGTTCGAAGCGAATGGAAAGAGACGGATCCGTACCAGTTCAGTTCAGTACAACACTCGAAAAATGCTGTAACATTTATTATCAGCGTGCTTGGCTGTTTCAGCCACTTGAGCAGCTCACCACGACGAGCTATGAAATGGGACCGCGTGCCTGTGTCGCGCTGCCGTTATGACACTTGTCTGCTTGCTACCAGCAAACCGTCTTTTGACAATGGGGATCAACAAGGGCGCGAAAATGGGAACACGCCATACACGCCTCCGTTTTTATATCTGTGGATTTGCACGGAACTTTAATTGCCATCTGTGCAACCGTAAGCACAGATCGCCAAGGCGCTGATTTTATGAATAAAATAAAAAATAAAAAAAGGTCCCGTTTCCTTGTTATCAATTCTATTCCTTCGGAGATCTACCACGAGTCCTCATTGCGATCTGTCTTGCCTTTCTCGTCACTGTCTGCTTTCCTGAGCCTATCGGTGCTCGGTATATTTCCAGGCGAACCGCTCCGTATTTTGGTCCCTCTCTTCCGATTGGCTTATCTCGACACACCTTGTGGCATTTACTCCCTACACTCGCACACTCCGGCGGAATTAATTGCGCTTTTCGACACCATCTCTCCCTTGGATCTTTTGCCATTTTCGACATGTTCGGTCTTTTCCGTTAATGAGGTACATTGTCTAGTCCCATCACGGGAGGTCTTGTGCGTTCTGGGCCACTGTCTGATAGATCTATTCCCCCCAGTCCATCCTTTGAGCAATAAATTTAGCACTGCTCTACCCCAGTCTCGCACACGCACCGTGTACCCGCGAGCAACGCGTTACCCTCTCCCTCCCTCGGTTCACAATTTCTATCGACGATCATCCTCATCTCCGGATGTACGACCCTTGGTATGTTGTACAGCTCCTCGTGCACAGTGCGTGCACACTCTCAGCCATTAATGGGATCATCTTGCATACGTTCGGTTACATCCGATCACATTTCTTCTGACGGCATCTGTACTGTAATGCCATATGGTTCCTCCCTCTCCGCCACCGGGTTCCGTCCCGCTTGTTGCGATCGCGCGGACTTTAACTTTCATGGAGGCTGATGGCAATCAATACAAGGCCCCTGCCGAGCGACCCCCTTGCCATCCTCTCGGTTGCAAAGAGTAACCAAGATGACAAACTCAACACGTCCGTCGGTGCTCTAATCGGCCAGGCGACGCCATGGCATCCATGAGCACACACAACGAGAAGCCAATCCGGTATGGAAGGTGCTAGCCACTGTCACTTTTTTTTCCCTAGGAGGATATTCAGGTTTTGACCACGAAACGATGCCGCGATGCCTGGGCTTTCACACCCCAGTTTGATTATCTTTTTTTTCTTTTTTTTTCTTCCTTTATCTCCCCCCCTCTCTCTTTTTTCTTGATGGATCACCCCATTTCCCTGTTGCCCTGTTGCCCAGATCTCAAGTGACACATGCACCTTGGGTGAGGTCGCAGGATCGTTATGTGCCGTTACCACGAGTTTATCTCAGATAGGGCCAAGCAGTGTGAGAGTGTCAACGTTATGAATTGAGCATCACTATTGCTTATGCGTCGATCGACTGTGCGATTTAATCTCGGAAAGTTTCCTGTGACAGGGATAACCCCCCCTCGAAAATTGCGTTGACAGTTTTTTGCTTCCGTGGAGGTTTTTATGCTGTGCCTACGTACGTACTCGTATTCCGCCCAGGGGCTAGGCTAAAGTTGACCCCCAATGCCATGGAGGCCGAGTGGGGTTTTTTGATGGACGAAACACCGGAAAATGATTTTATGCAGACAACTTGACAAAGTAAATTGTATATTTGTACGTCGCTGAGCGCTCGTCGCGGAGCCCATCAACGGCATAATTAACAACTGGCCATCCTATTTCAAGGCGGCAGCAATCACGAGTAACTACCGACAGGACGACGATATCGCAACGGACACGACAGGTCAATTTTCACGTAGCCCTTGGGTGCTGCGTAAACATCATCATACGCATGTCCCCCCCCCTCAGAAAAATGCATCAGTGAATGATACTGAATGTTACCTCGATAGCCATGCCGTTTTTTTGCGCAACCGTATTCTTTACGTTTTCAATGAAAAATATCACCTCGGACGAAGTCAAGCGTAGCCTGAAGGGCGCACTGCCCCCTCCTTTAACGATAGACTGTATCACGACGCCAAGGGGACCTGTCAGGAACATGGTAAAAAAGAGGGTTGCCTCGGAGCCCGCGCAGAAGCGGTAAGGGTGACCGGGAGGCGATGGTCCCCAAAGAGTGCGTAGGATGACGACAAGGATGAGGTGATCCAAAGTCGATTGACATGAGCGTGGTACCTACGTGGACAACGTTGAAAGTCATGCTAGGGGCGAGAGCGCACCGAGTCGAGTCAAGTACATCCGTGGTTGGACAGAACTGATGAAATGGCCAGATATGGTGATTGATCAGACCGGGGGCCGACGGGGGGCGTGGATCGCGATCGATGGCACCAGACGGTATGTGCGTCCGACGGGTGAGGAGGCTAGCCAACCAAAGGGTCGAGGGAGGGACTCTAGATGTCTTGGTGATGAGTTGAATTAAGCGGCGCTGTGTAACCAAGCTGTGCTAGTCATAAAACGACCGCGAAGCGCTGATAACGATGAGCGCGGATATGATTCGAGAACCTGCAGAATGAGCTGGCTGTGAACATGCAGAAATGGTGTGTCGATAGCGTAGGGGGATGCGGTGCTTTGAGATATTGGTCAGCGCAGAGAGGGCGTGAGAGGAGTTTAAGCGAGAGAACACCCACTTTCTGATGAGAGGAGGAGGACTGGCAAGGGGGCCATCATATCAGAATTGAATGGAGAGCCACAAAGATGATGCTGATGGCAGGTGGCACGTCGTGTTCTACGACGACGAAGGGCTGATCGGACGTATCTGATAGTGGTGGAATTAGTTCGGTTTCAAGTGGAGTGGAGTAACTAATTTTGGAGTGTCAAATCTGCCTTGCCGTCGTCAGCGCAGCCAGGGCCGCATGCTAGCACGGCTCAGTTCAGCGACAACCAGCTGCACAGAAGCGCCATCGTCGTGAGCAACCCAGCAGTGGTCTCACTCGATTACAGTTTCCGTTTTCCGTTTTCTTGGTACTTCAAGTTCTATCTCATTGGCCAGCCGCCGCGCCAACCTCACCTCAGCAGACCGCTTGTCGAGTTCGAACTGGTTTCGAAACACAATGTCAGTGACTGCGTACCGTCTGGAAACCCCACGCCCCCGCCCTCCTCCACCCCCACTGCGTCATCCTTCCCCAAGGTCCTCGGTGCACATCAACACCCAGAGTAACCCGACACTCCTTTATGACCTTCCTTCTTCGCCTTCCATCATCTCTCCCCCAACCAGCCCCATTCTCTCCAAACCTTTAGCATCGCCATCATCCCCCACTTTCCCCGGTGGCAGAGCCAGGGGCCGCAGGGGCGGTCGCACTGGGCCGACACCCCCGGCCCGTAATCGCTCCTCCACACCGCTCGGCGTATCCCAAAGCGAGCTCGAGAAATTCACCGACTACTGTCGTTCATGGTACTCTACTCTTCTTTTTTTCACATATCAGTCCATGGTGACGTCTGTTGACGACGCTTCAATAGGTACTTTGACCAGGACGAAGCCGCTGGCCGTATCATGACTCAAACGCTGGCCAACGTTGCACCATCTCAACGTGCGCTTTATTCGCGCCTCCAAGCTTCCGTTCGCTCTGCTTTTCATGCGAGCGTCAACGCACGGCGACACGCGGAGTTTCAGGCACATATCAGCGCGACTCAGCCAGGTGGTTCCTTGATGCCTCATTCCCGAGCGAACCCAAGCGGTCCAATGGCGACAAAGGAGCGGTTCGAGCGGCTGGATAGATTTGTAAGGACGTGGTGTACGATGGGCATGCCAGGAACGAAACCCTTCTTTGAGGCGCTATGGGCAGTCATGCGACTACAAGTCCTCCCAGAACAACTTGGGGGTGCAGGTGGCAGAAGAATCCGATGGGAGTTGGACGATGCAGTGTTCAAGGAGGCTGCGTATGTCCTCTTCACATTCTATCTAGTCTCGTATCTCTGGCCTTATGTTTCTCCCCCTCTCTCTCACGCAGTGGCAAAGACTTCATGCTCGAAGCTATCGATGTCCTTAAAGGAGTAGGTTTCTTTCTCTTTTCCATTAATATATACTTTGATACATACCACTGCTTAGGTTCTTGCATTTGAGGAGGTCCCTTCTTCGGGTGCAAAGTGCCACAACTATGGCTCCCATCCGCCATCATCCTCACGTCCGAATGGCAAATCAAATTCGTCGTTGACACCCAGTACCTTTCGTTCACCAAAGCCGTCGCCCATTTCCATGGTTACTCACAGTAAACGTGCACGAGCACCTAGTGACCCATTCTTAGATATGCCCCCCCTCTCACACTCACTCCCGTCTGCGTCTTCTCGTTCCTCCAGTGTCACGGTACCCCCACTACCTTGTGCTGTAGAAAATGCGGAAGATGCTCGCTCAATCACTCCACAAGATCCTGATGGGGACGAGGAACTGCCACTGGCTCCTCTCCGCTCAGAAGTCCCATCCGAGGAAGCGGACGATGTGTATTTTCGCATCTGGACAGCACCCGATTTACCGAACCCAGAGTACGCATCGTTGTTGACCGTCTTCCCTTCGTTCGTCACTCGAGGATCGCCACCTCGTTTCCTCGTTTCGTCGCATCCTCGAGCAACTGATATCGAGGAAGGCGAGGACGAGAGAGGGGAAGGCAAGGAAATTCGCTATGGTACGGGTTCGATGTGGGTGAGCGCCAATAAACGGAGCGATGGGTACAAAGGCGGCTGGTGGACGCGCTTCGTCCTATGGTGGCGAAAACTGTTTTGTTAGGATACCCCCGACACATACTGCCTTGGCCCGGAAAGGGGATGTATTTCAACACTCGTCTCAAACAACGCATACTGAACATATGTAACACACTCCTTTTTGTCTATCATCACATCACATGCACACATTGTGGATTGGGCACACACATGCGTTCGGATACCTCTTCTTTCGTTGACGGATGTTGTTTTGATTTGGACATGCCGGTACTACACAGCAGAGAGAGACACTTCGTTCTGCTGGGACGTTTCTGCATTTTTTTTTTCTTTTTGGATATTGTGCATTCTGGGCTGCTGCTGTTTAGTGGCGGTCATACGGCGACGAGGTGTTACCGACCGGGACCGTTTGAAATAAAATGACGGCAACCGGGTCCGTGGGCTCTGATTGCGCACCCGAACAACCGATAAAAAATAATTAAAAGGTAATAATGCGGCAAATTATCATAAACCCGGCCTGCCGGTCGCCCAATCATAGTTGGCACATTTCTGGTGGCTTGACGTCGGGTTGCTGTGCAAGAAATAAGAAAATAAATTGAATCGTCTGATCTTCTGTATAGAACGCGTCAAACAACCGAACCCCGCGCTTCCCCTCACTGGTGGTATTGCTGAGTTCCTCCAAGGGGGAGCCTCTTGGCAAATGTTGGCATCCTCACCCCCCCTTTTTTTTTCTTGTCTGCGTGAGTGCGCGTTTCAATTCTTGGACTGAATCCGCCCCTGCGCGACCCCCAAAAAAATGCGCGTTCAGTGTTGATCTGATGACAAGCAGGAACGCCTGATCTCAATTCCAAAGCACCCGCGTCCAAGATTGGCAGATGCGGGACTTTGAGACGCCTTCTTTCTTTGATGGCGGCGACAGGACGCCAAAAAAAAAAAGCTGCAGGTGAACGCGACGGCGAACGGTGACCGCTAGGATGCATGGTACATGGGTGACCACAATGGAAACATGTCGCCCGAGATGCGGGGACAGGTAACTCCCCCCTCGACTTTGTGAGGCGGCAATGTACACCCAGGTGCGCATTGCATTTATTTTTCCTGGAACAGACTCGGCGCGCCGCCGCGTAGCCTCATCGGTGGTAATTGAAGTAGATGGCAAACACGACGGATAGTAGTCAAGCTACTCTCCCTCTGTCTGAGATTCCGCGCTCGACGTGTTTCCTCTCGGACGGCGGCGACGCCGCGGCGCACTCAAAAGACCGCATCGTTTTTTCCAAAACACGTTTCGACGGCCTTGTCCGGTGTCCAGGGGACGTCAGACGCGTGTCGGTGGTCGAGACGATCATTATGACCGTTCCCTCGTTGCTGCCCTCCCTGTCTCCGTTTTCCTGGGCTGAATTTCCACGTTCGTTCGGGAACCTGTCCGTGTGTGTATACGAGTCGGTTGTCGCAAAGTCCACGGCATGGATTAGACTTTGACATGATATACACACAGGTAGGGGGTTCGTGTGCGAACTCCCTTTCGGTGACCCCCCTCAACCGTTTAAAAAGTCGGGGAGAGATCGTGGGATGGGCCGAGACTGGAGATGACAACGTGGGTCGTAGGTGGCGCCAGTCGAGCAGAACCAATAAGCCCCGTGATTTGAACCCGAGAGACGATGGTCCTGCGTGCGTTTACGTTTACGTTGCTGGTGGTGCCATCCTCCCCTATCTAGGGCGTTGGAACGCCCGAAAGATGTGCGGGGACACTATCATGTGGGTTTATCTCTCCGCTCATCTTTTCCCTCCTTAGACTTGTCTCATCACAACAGAAAGGTTGTACCTATCGTGGTGCATGGCGCAATGCACCGGTACAGTTGTACAGATCCCGGCTGCGACTGCTATCTAAGACGAGTCCAGCACCACGAAGACACGCACACACACCTGTCAAGCTGTTAGAGCTTCGATCACTGCGCACACATGGCCTCGTACTTCCATTCCTCGTCCTTTACACTGGCTAATTTTATGCATGCCATCTGCGGATATCTCGCATCGCCTCTCCCGCGAACGACTGCGGGCATGGCTGGGAATTGGCCAGGTGGCTTACCAGGTGGTGATGGGGAACTTTGAGAATAGAGTTCTCGTTCAGCGGCGATAGTGGTTCGACGCCCGTCGAGCTTCTAGACTTGGACCACGTGAGGAGGCTGGCCATATGAATCCACTTATCAAGCCATGGCTCTTATTTTAGACATGACTCCGCACGAGTTCATTTCTTTCCCAAGGGAATGAACATGAGGACAGTGATATCAACATTGCATAGCGTTGACTCCATGGAATCTTTTCTTGGATAGGGTTTTTCTCGTGGTTTCCATGCTGGGCGCGGATCGTCGGTGGTACTCGGAGGCCTCGACAACGTTTTGGGGGTGATGTCTAGGTGTTCAGTGCTTTTTTTCTTACCTAACATTGCTGACCGTTCACAAAGCCTAGCCTCTCAGAGACCCTCGTTGAACCCCTCTGCTTCGACCCAGCCAGGCGGTTCGGATCCTGCCAGCATTTTTAAAAAAATAAAAAAGACACGATTTTTGAATTTTGGAACGATGGAGAGGTCATTCAAAGTTTCTCCCACCGAGCCATCGAGCCATCATTTTTTTTTCTGCCATCTCGCCTTTACGCTCCCCGCGTTCAGGTCCGCTCTTACTTCTCTCTTATCAGATTCGTTCACGGGGGCCGTCTCGGCGGCCATGCGAACGCCAACGACCGCCGACGGATGCTCCGCCTTTGACTCACTGGCTGTCAATGTCCAACATAAACGACCCTCGGAACGTTTTCCGAGTCGAGAAGGCGTGTGTGGGCAGGTCGTTGACCTGGCAACCGACCAAGTAGGTAAAGCTCCCTTTCTCTTTCCCCCTGATTCCCCTCGGAGTCCCCATTGTTTTCGCCACACAACCCCATTGCGTATAGTCCAAGGGTACAGGGGCGGCGCGCGAATCGCGATTGGTCCCGTCGTAGGTACGCGCTCGCAAAAAAGCCTAAGGACCCTGCATAATCGATCTCGGTTCGTTTCCTCGTCACTTCTCCATACGGGTTAAAACGTCCTTCGCGCTTCCGTCATCCCATTTATATTTCCTCGGGATATGTATCCGTTCTCGAAGCCGGTTGAGTTGCGTCGGTGGGAATTAAAAGCTATGTACGCCATGTAGTCAAGGAACTACGTTCTGATGGGTCTGCCCTGCCAATGGCATTCAAATCTCATTAGCACTTGGCGTTTTTCCCAGGCCAATGAGTCCACGTACTGTGGCTCAGTGACACCCCTTGGATTATTCATCACCCTCGACTCAGAGTCGTCATTATCCGAGTCGGTCATGGCGTCATGTCATGTCAATGTTTGGCGTTACGTCTCGCTCCAACAATGATTGAATTGCACGCTGGACTCTGTGAAGCCTATCAGGAATGGCGTGTTCTGCTTGGGACTTTTCTTTGTGGCTACCGATTAGGCCCACGTCCTACCTAGCGCCTCCTCTCAATCCCATTTAGCAAGGCTCGCATTACTCAATGATTGCCCGACTGCGGTGTGGACGCCCCGGAGCCGCACCTGGAAGGGGTTTGAGAACGCCCACAGTGTTAGGTATATGTACTCATCCCCAGTCGTCACGCTAGCCAACGCAACGTTCGCCACTGCCTCGTCAAAAAGACGTTTCCCAAAAGAAATAACGTACGAAAACATGTGGTCGAGACAAGAAACAAGAAACATCACAGGTGGACCAATTGGACAGCCCCAGGCTCGGGGTCGTTGAATCCACGTGTGTGCCTCTTGCTCCCGCCTCGCGCACCCGGATCATGGAGACTCTAGAAAGGGACGCGTATGTAATGTCTCAGGCAAGCTCCTATAGGTATAGACACTGATGTAGACGCAGGGATTGGGTAGTGCGTCGATCTTTTCATTGACACTTTCTGTTTGTTTGGATTCCTGATGTGGAGTTGTCTTTGTCTTGTTCAGCCAGAGTCACGTTTACAGAAAGGTCGCCCCCAAGTCTGAAGTCGTGACGCTTGGTTTCGCCAATTGCATAGGGCTGGAGCAATGAATATGCGTTGCAACATAGAGGACGTTGGACGGAACGAGGAGAAACGGATTAGGCTTCGTCGCTGGCAGAGACCCAAGTCGATCAATTGACATAGGGCAAGCCATCATCACGCAATATGCATCCGTTCAATAGTGCCGGCGCGGCCCAAGAACAACTTGAATGGAGTAACATATCCCGTTTTGGGTCCATGGAGACCACACCACTGCCCCTCGCGGAGCGACTGAACTCGGGGGATCGACCACGTTCAACTTTGGAGATATGATGGTGGTAAGCTCAGCTGCCCGTAAGTCGGACCAGCAGCGCTAGGTTAACGTCTGGACTCTGCCCTGTGTTAGCGATTGTGGTTGACAAACCATGGGCGCAGGGAAGCTGCGAGAACCGAGCGATTCGATTCAGCCATTTCGACTGTCAATCAGCAATGAAAGCCTTGGCGCGTCCGACCGTCTGTGAGTGTTTGGAAGTCCAAATCGTACATTCTGACACTGCACTTACCTGGTGCTTCGTATATGTGTTCCGCTTAGGAAGTGTTGAGGAACGCATGCTCGAGCTCGCCGCCCAAAAGCTTCGTCTCGACCAGCTTGTCATGTGGACACTCACTGGTGATGGGTGTCTAAACAAATCCTACTTTCATGATGCATGTCAGCTGTCTGGAGTCAAAACCAATTGTGAGTACACGCGGTGATCAGTGTATACGCATGGTCGCTTTCCTGTGGGGTGGTGTTGTCCGGTGGATGCCAGTGGCCGGGGGTTGAGCGCTGAGCGCGCAGATTCTTGCGCTGGAGAAGCTCGTGTAAACTTCAAGCTGTTTGTTTGTGCACCATTCCACGTAGACGTTGGCCTCGTTCACCGGACTTACATCTACCAGCGGATGCATCACGCGCTCAAGATTCAAGAGATCCTCTTGAATATTTTGCATCACTGTCCTTTATCTGTTAGGGCAGCCTTAGCCAAACCGTGTCGTGCATTCAAAGATCCAGCGTTGGACACACTCTGGCAATTCTTGTTCAGCCTAGCTCCTCTCGCCCAATGTCTTCCAGAAGTATCTCATCAGGTATCCTCATGGCACAAGGTACGACGGTTCAAAGTATTCGTTACGGTTGTTTGATATTTTCTTTGGACTATGGAGTAACCGTTCAGAAAACCGATGAGACATCCTTCGAAGTTACACACATCCCATTCGATCTATACTGGACCTCCGGAATATCGGACTCGACGAGGATTCCTTTATAATTCTCTCAAATCCTCCCACCACTGAGCTACGCTTGCCAAACCTTGGCTATTGCCACAGCCAGTCTGCCACTGATCATGATGATCAGTCTCAATCGGTTAGAAATAATCAGCGGCGTTGAAAAAGATCAATCAGACGTAGCCGCAGTTACCTACGGGTGCTGCAACCCATGAAGCCATACAAGGCAGGTGCGTAATTCTAAACCCAAACAATCTGCTCATTGAGCGCTTATGATTTGCTGGCGCCGCCTAAGGAGACTAAGCGGAACACCGAATCCTGGCGCGCATCATGATCACGATTGTGATGGAACTTATGACATCTATAATCGTTATAGATGAATCATTAACGGCACATAATACGTGTTCCTCTCTCTTATAAAGCCTTATTCTGCCCGTCCGAACAGTAGAGTAGGAATCCTTCTCGTTCTCCGCCTCTTTTCTCTTACCACGCACCCTTCAAGGCCATGTCTTCCACAGCACAGTTCGCGCTGCTCACCCTCCTGCAGAACGACTATGCGTCAGGTAAGTCCATTCCAACTCGCGGGAGGTTGATATCACAACTTTAATACAGCTGCTATGCTCACCGCCGTCGGATATGATTATTGTGAGTTTCAAGTTCAATTCCAGGAACGACATATCAACTTTTATGTTGTCAGTCCTTACGTTCTCGGATGAGGTATGCTGGTTGCGCATACAAACCGCTTTCACCCTGACAATCCATTTAGATTGAATACATCTGGGTCAGCACATTCCGTTTTGTCAAGGCAACGCTTTCTTGATGAGACAACAGACCAAGCCCTGGACTTGGGTCTCGACATTGTTCGTTCTTGTGTGTATCTAACCTCCAGCGCTTTATCACAACGTATGGGCTCAACATCCGTATAGGTTCGTTATGCTGGCCTTTGCTCCTTCATGTGAGTCCATGGTCGTCCGAGACATGTACTGAATGCTGACACCAGATGGATCACCAGAACGGCAGCCGTTTGTATGTTTGGCACATAAATGTAGTGTCGATAAGACTGACCTTGACCCCAGTAGGATGTAGCTTGCTGCCTGGCATTCCAGTGGTATTTTTCTCTGGATTCGATTGCTCACAAGTGCGCTGAAACGTCTACCAACAGGTGTACGTGTTAACTATTTGTTCCATCTTCATTGTCCTGACTGCATAGCACGACCGATACCTGATTTAAAGCTGTAAGCATATTTACATGTATCTTTCCCTATCCATGTTGCTCATAATGTTTCGAAGGTGAAATATTCTATATCGCCCATTCATGGGCATTCGTCCTCTTTGTTGGCGCGGCCGATTGCAAGTTACTAGATGATTTACTGTTTGAACATGGAAATTCTGACGAGGGCTACAGTCGTGACGATCCTTCGCGTATGGGCGTTGTATGGTCGATCGACATACCTCCTTGGTGCTCTCCTCACTTTGTTTTCGTTGGAGATCATCTCCTTCACTCTCGCTGCTGGCATCGGCAGCAATCCAAGGAATCTAACGAGTATGTTCACCTTCCTGGATAGTGGGCACGCTTCACTAACCAGCTGTCCACTCGCCGGTGATCTCAAGCGGGCACCAGCCCCCCGATAGTTGATATTGTAATTTGCTTTGCGGAACCTATCTCACCTATCTTTCCGGAGCTGAGCACTATTTTTGAATTGGCGCACGGTTCAATAGTGTTTATGCTTGCAGTGGTCCAATTCGTGTGGCAGTCACTCCAGATGCACCGGGCGACAAAGCAATGGAAACCTAATCGGTACACGAGCCTGCTCGTCGCACATGATATTCTCTACTTCTTTGCGTACGTTCACCTGCCATTCATTCATTCACATGTATCCTCCGCTACTATCAAAGAGAAAAAAACTCACGGAAACTTTCTGTCCCAGCATCTTTTTGGTTACCCTTTTCGGGTTGTTGAATCTCTTGGGAGAGCTCCCGTCAGGAGGGTGGTCATTGCTACTGACATTCCTCCTTGTCGTCCCCGTATACACACTAACCCCTCGATTTATCTTGAGGATTCGGGAATTGTACGCCCGTAATGTTCAAGGTACACGTGGGGAAGGGATCGACACCGGATTTGGCTGGTCCAATGGCGACAGTGGGATCATTGAGACGGAGATGGCGTTCGCCCATTTGCCAAACGAGGGGTTGGAGGATGACGCTCTAGGTACCGGCGGTAATGGCATGGACACTGGGTTCGGCTTGTCGTCATCCGGTCGTGGTACGATTGGGATGGCGACAATTTGCCCAGATGTTGAACGGAACGAGAGGTTGGAGGTCATCGAGATGTCAAGAGCTACTGGGACGACTCGGCCGGGATAACTGGTCGATTGAAAACGTCCAGTACCTTCTACCGTGGTAGCCCCAGAACTGCGGTTTACAGTAGCTGGTCCTCGCTGCTGAAACTCGTACCTCAGAATAGAAACATCTGGTGACGCCTACCTTCCAATTCATGAGCGCTGAGCGGCGCCGAATGGATCTCACGGTATACAGCTAGCGTCCTTTCCATTGTGACTAACCTCAGCGAAAGTAGTACTGGAATTGGCATCGTACTTGGTATGCTTCAGCATCAATATGGAACACCATTGGGATATACCAAGTGGAATCACACCAACCG
>JBBPOE010000436.1:0-23966 GCA_038091295.1 Tylopilus felleus | reverse complement strand
CAACACTATTCCTCTCTTGGACAATACGAAAAGGCGCTGGAGATTCTTAACATTGCTATGGAACACACACCGACGCTGCCTGAGCTGTACATGACAAAGGCGCGCGTGTTGAAGCGCGCCGGCGACCCCTATGGGGCCGTGCGCGCCATGGACGAGGCTCAGAAACTAGATGGACAAGATCGGTATGTGAACACCAAGTCGGGTAAATACCGTCTGCGCGCAGGGATGATCGCCGAAGCAGACGAGGTCTTGGGGCTCTTCACCAAGGTCGACTCTTTCTCGCACCCGCCGTTCCCTGTCCATGCTGCTGACTGCTGCTTCAGAAACGCGTGCCCGTCGTCCTAGACTTGCTAGAGATGCAAGCATTGCATTATCTCACGGAAGTGGGCGACGCACAGAGAGGGCTGAAGAGGTACAACCTCGCGCTCAAGATGTATTATTCTATCCAAAAGGTACCAGCTTCGCTGTTCGATACGCTTACCCGGCGCTGGAACGTTGCTTACAGTTGTTCTACAACTTCCGGGAAGAGCAATACGACTTCCACCTGTATTCGCTTCGTAGGACCATGCTGGGTTCTTACGTTGCGTGCGTCCACGTCGTCCTGCAGGGAACAGATCCTATGAGCAACTGATCTCTCTTTTACAGAATGCTTGGTTGGGAAGACGATCTCCACTCCCACCCTGCCTATATCCACGCTGCGGTGTGGAGCGCTCGAGTAAAGCCTCTTTTTTACGCAAGTAGTCCTACACTAACGGTGTCCGTGGCCAGATATGGCTTCTGCTCCACGACGATCCTTCGATAATCAAATCCCTACATCCGCCGGGTAAAGCTCCGAGTCCCTCCGTGCCATGCGCTCTTCCTGACCGATCATTCTTGGCAGAATCAACCGGCGAAATGTCCAAGAAAGCACTGAATAAGGCAAAGAAGGCAGCGCATAAAGCGACGGCGGACACCTCGCAAGACCATGACGATGCGAGCTCACAAAAGGGTGAATCTAGGAATCGTTTTATCCGTTTTCGTGTGTACCATATCACAATCCGGTTAGTAGTGCGTGCGAAACAAAACGAAGACAAGGGACTCGAGGCACCCCCGACCAAGGACGACGATCTAGAGGGGTTGAAACTCGTAGCAGCAGAAGATCCGTTGGAGCAGGCAAGCAAGTTCCTTGGGTCGTTGGGAGACTTTGGAAAGGACAACATTGACGTGAACGTGACCGTGTTTGACGTTGCGATACGGCAAAGTTTGTGTTTTGAGCGTGTGTGGACGACATATTGACATGCATTGTAGAGAAATACTTGAAAGCCACGCGAGCCCTTCGTCGGGCACACGCGTGCGATCCACAGCACCCTGAAGTGCACGTCCGCATTGTGCAACTCGCACACAAAGGTCTGTTGCCTCGAGTATGTTCACGCTGGCGTGTTTACCAATGCGGATCGTTGCAGTTGCTTCCCTGAGCGACGTCCCCGAGCCGATCAAGTCTGTCCTTGATGCATCGGTGGCCGAGTTGAAGCCGGCCGAGGTCTCGTTGGACGTGTTCAACTCGCAATACCTACAACGCCATTCCTCGTCTGCGTCTGCGATTCTCGCGTCTGCCAAGGCGTCGCGCGTGTTGGACGCGCCGAGGGAAGAGGTGGAGAACGTCTTGTTTACGACGCTCGTGGACGGTGTCCAAGTGCGACTCGAGGTTCGTTGGTCATCTTGATGCACCATCACGTTGATTGATCAAACGACGCGGACAGGATGCACTCGAGATCGTGACCTACCTGTCCGACATGCAATCGCCGCGGGCTGACGCGTTTCGGATAGCATGTGGTGCCAAGTTTTCGCTGAGCAAGGTGTTTCAGAGTGCGGAGGAGCAGGCTGTGTTGAGACAACAGTGCGTCGATGCGAAGGAGGAGAACGAGGTTGAGACCGTGTTTTGAGAGCACTCGCGCCGTCGCAGTCGGATCTTTGTGGTAGGGAACGGAATAGAGTAGTTGCTCAGGGCAGGTTATTACGTTGAGCGTGTGAATTGTACCCGGAAGATGCCGAGTGTGAATGTCGAACGGATATCGAGTGTGAGACGACGACCACCGTCAAGACAACCCAGATTCTGCAACATGGTAAGCCCGGTCTCTGAGATGTAAACGCGGTCCTTGTGATCGTGTTGGGGATCCATCCAATGCGAGGCAAACACGATCGAATTCGATGGATGGGCACCACGGTCGTATGGATGGGATGCCCTCTCTTTCTCTCTGATTGGCAACACACGTCCGATGGCTCATCCCCCGTGTTCAAACAGACCAAGAAAAGAAGAAATGGAGGTCGTAACAAAAAGGGGCGCGGCCACGTTGGATTCGTGCGCTGCTCCAACTGCTCGCGCTGCGTCGCCAAAGACAAGGCGATCAAGCGGTTCACGGTACGGAACATGGTGGAGAGCGCGGCCGTACGTGACATTAGCGAAGCGAGCGTTTATCCTGGTGAGTCCAGTATTGAATGGAGGGGCGGTCGCGGTTGACCCCGTTCCCGATGGGATAGAATACGTGATTCCGAAGCTGTACATCAAAATCGCGTATTGCGTCTCTTGTGCTATTCACTCGCACGGTGAGAGAGAGATGCTGTGAGAGGAGTGCTGTCGCTGATTGGTCTGTCAGTCGTCCGTGTACGGTCACGCGAGGGGCGTCGTAACCGCGCTCCACCGCCACGTATCCGGTGGAAGGATGGGAAAAAGGTGAACCCCGCAGTGGCTGCTGCAGAGGATGCCAAGGCTGCGGGGGCAGGCAAGGCATGAGATGACTGGTAGTTTTCTGAAACGCGTCGGTTCCCTTGTCGTCGTTTACTTTGAACACAGCGTGAGACACTGGAAGAATGATGTGAGATTGGATCTTGAGCGTGGGAATAGAAGATGCGCAGCCGGGATGA
This sequence comes from Tylopilus felleus, assembly GCA_038091295.1. Classification (NCBI taxonomy): domain Eukaryota; kingdom Fungi; phylum Basidiomycota; class Agaricomycetes; order Boletales; family Boletaceae; genus Tylopilus; species Tylopilus felleus. The sequence continues at coordinate 21,065 of JBBPOE010000436.1, read as the reverse complement.
GCGGAGGAGATGACCGTGTCGGACGGAAAGTGTCCGGATGATAGGAGAGTGATTCACGGCGTTGTCCTTGTGAATCGGATCGAAGTGACGCCCCGACGAACACGAAAAAAAAAAAAAAAAAAAAAACATGTTCGCTAAACCGACAAAGGTGGAGATTACACCCTTTCAAATAAAAACCGAGCCATCCTCGTCTCATCCTCAACACCCACACCATGTCCTGGCATATCCTCCCCACAGAACTTCACCTTCAACTCGTTCACCTCCTCCCTCACCACGCAGTACGCGCGCTCTCCTCCACCTCCTCCGCCGTCCGCGCAATCTGTCTCCCCGCGATCTTCGCCAACGTAACTCTCCCCTCCGCCGCGTCACTCCAGGCCTTTGTACGACACGTCCCCACAGAATACGGCCCCTTCGTCAGATCCCTCGCCATCTGCACCCGCAGTGCCACAGGGGCTTCCACCACAGACGACATCCTCGCTCTCCTCCGCGCATCCACACGTCTACACGCCCTCTCCCTCTCCCTCGCGTCCTCTCTCGACCCAGACAAGACCGTCTCCGCATTCTCACGCCTGCACTACCTCCATGCCCTGGAGATAAGCTGCTGGGGCACCGAGGACACCGCACCCGTGTAAGTGCTCGCCGTTACCTCCGCTCACAGCACTCATCTACCGTGTAGCTCTGAGCGTCTCGTCGTCGCACTCGCCGCCTCCCTCCCCTCCCTCGCTCACCTCACCCTCTCCCGGATCACACGCTCAGCTATACACGTCGACCCGTGCGACGTCCCTTTCAACGTTCCCATCGTCACCAACGACTTTGACGTCCCTCCACACCCCATCTTGGGAAGCGACCTCGCACTCCCCAGTCTCTTGCGTCTCCCCTCCCTTCGTTCACTCGAGATACGCGACACGTGGCTGGGGTGCGACTCCAACATCGACGTTCAACTCCCTCCTTCGTCCTCGTTGGAGAAGCTCGTGCTCACAGGCAGCATGTATGACACCCAACTCGAGGCGCAGGGCTGTCTAGGGTGGCTTCGCGCGTGTCCCTCGCTTCGATCACTCGAGCTAGGCACTGCGCTCGCTTCTCTCTCAGAACCCTCGTCCACCCTGCCTCGTGTCCTTGACGTACACATCAATGCGTCGCGCATTCTCCCCGATGATCTATTATCGACGTTGGACGCTCTGCAGTCATGCAACGTCGAATCTATCTCGATCGCTTACGAACAGGAACGCCACATGACGTCCGAAGGCGTCCTTCTCAAACCACCCCCCCAAGACGACTTTGCGCGTGAATGTGCGCTCGACGATCTTCAAGATTGGACGACCGCCATCGATTCGTTCGTGCACGGGCGGTCCAGCCAAGAATGGCGCACGCTCTCCCGTGTGGACGTGTTGCTCACACCAGACGTGCACGCTTCATGGGATCTCTGATGCACGTGCCATTATTATTATTCTTGTGATTCTATTTTCGTTGTTGGAGTGGATACCCCCTTTTTATCTTTTTTGATCGGGTTTTTGCAAAGTTGGAGTACGATGGCTACCTCTTGTGTATGTACGTTATGACATGCATCAAAGAATACGTTCAGCTCGGGCGCCAATCTGTCCATCAAGAGCCACCCTTGAACGAGTAGGATACTTAGGACGTGCCCGTCGGATCAGCGCTGGCCAGCACTCGGGCCTACAGTGGCCGCTGTGGAATCAAACCAGTTCGAGCAGCGTAGGATGTGGCAAGCGACGACGATCTCACCTCCTAACAGTCGTTGAGGTCCTCTAGGCGGCGTAAACTATTTTTAGTGCTATAGACTGATAAGAAAAAGCCGCCGCACTGTGGTGTTCTCCGTTCGGATGTGTGGGCGGGAGCGATGCGATCCAGTCGAAAGACCCGGTCGCCCTACGGTGGCACAGCTGACATAGCCGTTGAACCGTGATGGTGGGGTACGCAGTCTCGGCGGTGCGAGTCGCCGTACTCGTAGTCATTAAGCTCAGGGCAAAGGCCAGGATCTGTGCAGCACCTTGGCGACAGCCCCATTCGACAAGGCGGGGTCGTGTGAGGAACGCCCCCCGTTTGGATCGTCGATGTCCCCTTAGGAGGCACGTACATGTGACACGTTCAGTCGCCGAAAGGAAGTACCCCTTTCTTCTCGACGAGACAGGTACACTCCAAATGAGTCTTCTCGTCGGTCTCGGGGGCTACCTCGTCACCCTGCACATGCTGTTCGGGTATGATACGCGCCGCCTCCGACCCCCGCCGTGAAGCTTGAGTGGCGACATGGCGTCCATGTTGATTCTTGTCTCGCTTTTTGATCACGGTGCGTTTGAATCGCCCGCTCTTGCCGCCTGGGTCGAGGGTTCGAACGGATCCATATGACGTCGACGTCGCGTCGTGTATCGCGATCGCGCGACAAAGAGGGAATGACACAGCTCGCCGCGTCCGGTTGCCAGTGGTTAGTATTGACGTCCTGTTTTGAGCCGAGTGGGCCTGTCACGGGTTCGCTATCTGAAACTGCCTCCGCGAATATACCCGAGCCCATCCAGAACGGAGGTCCGAGTCGTGTCGCTCCACTGCAAGGCTCTCGTTTCCCCCACGGTCGCGTAGAGAAGGATACTGTCATGGACGCGCAGCCAGACCGTGTTGGTGTAAATTCATTTCGGAACGTATGCACTCGGCGAGCACTCTGGTTACCGCACCCAAAACACATCCCAAGCAGACTCATCGCGATGCCGCGCTGTTTTCATGTAGCTTCTTTTTCGTTCTAGACTCTAGGCACTGAATCCTTGTTTTCCAGGTTCTTCCTGTGCGTGCACACAAGGTGCCGTGGATCTAGATGAGTTATCTACGCGGACTTATCGGCCGTGTAATCAACCCCCATCTCACCTGCACTTCGCGCACGTTCAGGGACCTTGGACGAGACCCGAGCTCACATTCCGGTCTCCTTGCTCAAGCCTGGACCAGAAAAAAAAAAGCTTGATAGGCTGTCTTGTATCGGCCGCGCGACGCGTCTCCGTCCGAGTCCATTGCTGACGCCATGTCGCAGACACTCGCGCTCGCTCTTGTTTCATAGACCGTGACGACCCTGCTTGTATCATCGCCCTGTTTCCGCACACCATTGCTCCCGTCCGCCGCCGCAGTGTTCTTGGAGATCTGAGAAGCGTCGGACATGAAACGTCAGCGCCAACACGCCGGTAACAGCGACCAACAGTGCGCATGATTAACTCTAAATTAAAAAATTCACGTGTGTCTGAAACAACGTCCCAGCCCAAAGGCACGACACGGTAGAATCCACCTCCGTCCTCCTGGTTTGGTTGCTGACACGGTGTCGCTCTTATTTGCCACGCATGTGGATGCGCCGGTGTTCACACACAAAAGAAAAAAAAAATGTACGCAGGTTTCTGGTGTCGGGTGTGTCACTCTCTGCCTGGTCTCACTTGCTCACGATTGCAGCGTACCACTACCCATGGCGATCACGCGGGGCGTCCTGCATACAAGTCCATGTCTCAACCCCCTTCTTGTCACATCGACACCAGAAACGACGGATTCACTACAAGACGTTCTCGTCGGTGTCACAAGGAATGCATCAGGTCAGCTGCTGGAGACGGGTCGGCGTCCAAGGTCGTCCTGTGCGGGTCTGCACACTGCTCTGTCGCAACTCCGACGCGCGACCCTTGACTCGGTATCGCGCTGCGTAGTGGCGCTCCGTGCCGCTTTACGTGGGGTATGAGGTACCGTCGTGCATGACGCGCGTCAAACACAAATGGGGTTGTGGACCGCCCGCATGCAGCCCAAAGCGCTCGAGGGGTAACACTGTGCATGGCTGTTAGCGACAGGATGCAGTCATGATGTCTGCGCCACAGCGCGACACACGTCCTCAGGGGGGGGGGGGGTAAACAGCGGGGAAGCATACCAACGGCACTGTCTAAATCGAGATTTTACAGCTGCGTCCGACGTCCACGGCCGCAGTGCCTGATTGGATAGTCTCAGACTTTACCCCATGGCATCTCGACTCATCTATGACGTGAAGCCGAGGTGCTCTGCACCCAACATGTCGCGCTGAGTCACCCATTATCCTACATTCGCCCGAGCCAATGTATGTGATCCATCCAGCATGCGAGACATCGTTATACACTATCCAGGAGGACTGTGTATCGTTCGATCAACTGCCTTGTTCCACATCCGCTCCATCTCGAGGTATTCGAGCACTCCATGCGAGATATCTTGCTAGACGTCATACGGAGGGGCCAGGCGTCGCAGCCGCAAGCAAGCATTGTCTATGTCGACAAGGTGCCGTATATGTTCCTTCACCATTCTTGGTCATACATTGACAACACACCATCAGGCGCATGCTTTGGAAGTGCTTTTTCGAGCGCAAGTCTTCCAACGCGCTGTCCCGCCGTTGCTTCGTACCCGCACATCGACGATAACATCCTCTCCCTTGAACTCTGTGACCGAACCCAAGTCCAGTTTGACATTCACGAGAATCCAGGTTTGTGAACGGTTCTTCATGCCAGTTCAGGGCCACACCGAGTGAGGCCCTCCAATCACTTATTTATGAGGAAGTATTCGCAGACATCGCCCACGACCCTTGCCACTCTCTCCAACCTCCCGGACGACGCGCACATGTTGCGCCCGATCGGAGACGTGGCCATCCCGTCGCTCGACATATATACGCGTCTGAATCCGAGCGCGAGCGCGTGGCGTGCTCGCTCGTCGCAGCGCTTCTTGGCGTCAACACCTGGACTGGCGTGATTCCTACCTCCTCCTCGAACCCAGACTGCCCGCGAAAATGGTGCTATGTATATGCACTCGTGCTGGCTTGCATGCATCATTCTGTGTCCCCCTTACATTTCCGCAGTCTGTCGTCTAATGAGGCAAGCCGTCGATAGACGGTTTGGTAAAATTTATGAAAAACTTTGGAGGCAGAGCGGATTCTCAGTCGAGAATACCCGACCGCTCGAGGAGAGCGACGGAGTAGCACTTATCACTTAGACAAGACTTATCGATTTACATTGGGCTTATTTGCCATCCATGTGCGCTCAGACAAGTCAAAGATGGGGTTTACACCCTGAGAATCCGCTCTACCTCCAAAATTTTAACGAATTTTACCAGATCGTTCTATCGACGGTCTTGGTCACCAGACTAACATTTCCGCTTTAGCACTCGAAGTACATCAATTATGGCCTGACTAGATGGCCCACTGATAGGCTCCGGGTCAACACTAATGTATTTCACCCCAACCTGAAGCGTAAACCAAGCCGCACGTCACGGACCCTGTCCAGCAACGACGACAGGAAACCAGTCTACGATACAAGCATAACATATGGCTGTTTATGTCGGCATTACAAGGGAGGAGAAGCGAGTATGATGTGAATGAGACGGGAGCAGTATGCAGATCCATAGCAAGGTAGCAATCGGAGCAATAAAAAACCGGATATGTTGCGCAAAATCGAAGCAAGGGGAGAAGCCCTTCAATGACTGTATGTCCAGGGTGCCAAGAAATGTCGGAAGGCAGTCAATGCCAACTATGGGGAAAGCAGGAATGGGGTCGTGATCTATCGTAAAGCTTGTGCAGTGATGATGGTGTGTTCGTACTTTGAATAGCCAGAAAATTGGATCAAGTCAACGGAAGCCGTTTAGTCTCTGAGCAAGTGCATGCACAACATTTTCGGGGAGTCCAAATTCCCTGGCAAGCGAGCCGTACGACGACCCAGGAGAAGACAGGTCCCACATGAACGGCATGAGAGGAGGTTGGGCGTGGGTTGTAAGGTAGTCATGTTGCACAGAAAAGGCAGACGTGTAAGCCTTGCGAATCGTAGTCAACGTTGAAATTTGCTCCTCCGTGAATACTTGGAAGCGCAAGGTCAAATCGAGTACGAGTGAAGCACCGCTTGAACTCACCCCTGCAGTCAATAGCAGCTTCCAAGAGCTCATTAAGAAGCTCAGGTTCATCGTGAGGAATAGATTGACGGTAACGTGCCCCGAGGATATCAAGTGCAGCTATCGAAAAACATTAGTCACAATATCGGCGAGCGAGGAGCAAGTCCTACTATGCGTGATGTCTGAAAGTTTGATTGGTCAGTGGAGACTACGGGGTCGTCGAGAAATATACTAACAGAACAGCGAATCGCTGATTGTAACTTCCCAAAAGACCCTGCTGTCGACATCCGCCGGGAACTTGGACAGGATACTGATAAGTAAATGGAAGGGAAGGGAGGCCACCTTCAAGAAATGCGACTGGACAACACCGTGTCAACGGACAGCGATAGAGGAAGTAGCTTAACTTACATCGGGCCGCTGGATAAGATTCAGCAGTGAATCAAGCTCTGGCTTTGACATCAGACATGGTGGCTCATCTCGCAAACCGGAGATGGAGGGCTTAGAACCATTCCAATCGCCTTTCCATGATGGGAATAGCTAGTCGAAAGAGTTTAGCCTCTCGCCGTTTTCTAACGGAGTAGACGTACCGCATGCATAAGTTCGCTTTGGTTGCTGAGCGTTACAGTTACTCCGCGAGCCCGCTTTCCTTTGCCTAGTACCGAGTTTTGAACAGTTCGGAGAGCTGCTCTAGCGATATCCTCCGTAGAAAGCTCGACGTATGCATGGCTGCATGTCTTCCCTCGAGGGTCCAAGAGTATGTGAACGCGGACAATAGGGTGCCTCAACCACGCAGCGACCACAGGAGGTGTAATATCCTGGAGCCAAATTATCAGATATGGGGAGATCCATGTTTCAAGCGAACCCACCCAGGGAACATTGTCGATGCGTAGAACGACGTTCTCTGTTCTTTGTACTTGAGAAGAAAGGGGAAACGGAGAAGCGTGGCGCAACGGAGGATTGCAGAGAGATACGGTGCTCATCAAGGATGGTAGAGGGCTGGGATCAAATGTACTTCGCTGGAGTGCAGATTCGCCTCGAAGGGATCGCTGTCGTAGCGGCGAATATGAAATATCTGAATCGACTGGGAGGCGCATCTGGCTGACGGTGGATGCCAAAGCATCATCGTCCGAGACAGTTTGCAATTCGAAATCGTTAACGAAGATCTTGCATACCGCACAGTGAATATCTTTCTCGCCCACAATGTTGAGAGCACTCGTCATGCAGGCGGAGCAAAGCAGATGCTTGCAGGGTTGAAGAACGGCCATCCGATCGCCCGTACAACCACAGACAGAACATGCTGTGTGTGGCGACTTGGCGGGAGGGACGTTGAACAACATATCAGAATACGAGCTCTGAAGATGCTGCGGGACAGATTCTGTGATTGTCGATAGTCCAGAGCCGTTGAAGGGGTCTTGAAGCACCAACGTTTGAGCTGCGGATGAAAAAGATTGTGGGTACGGTTCAAAAGCATTTTCATCGATATCGAAGAGCTCAGTGGATATCTGAATTGGTAGAGGATGAGTCACAACAAATTAATAGGTCCTATGGCACCGACCTGTCCAAAAGAGGGGCGGCGGCGTGTGTGTGCGGGATCCGTCATACTTCCTTTAAATTTCAATTGGCTAGCGTTTGTAGGTTTGGGTGGCGGTGTGTTCAAGATTCCTAGGGCCCGCCTTCCCGGCGTCCTGTGTGAATGCCCGGAAGCCGACAGGCATGTGGACTGAATGCTGGACTGCGTACGAGATCGGCGGTGGTTCGGAAAAAAAGGAGGGGGAAGCAAAGCTGTGCAGATGATCATCAGAGAAAGCTCAAATCGGGAGGCTTTCGTAACGACTGACATTCTTCGTTTGCATCAGAAGGAGTGCGGTCGCTAGCTGCACATGGGTTTAGAAGTGTCATCAAAGCAACCGAATGGCACAAAATGATCGGAATTAAGTAGCATGTGGATAAGGATTGGAACGATGTGAGCCGATCAAACCACTTAAGTAAACGCATATACGCACCCTCGTCATCACCAAAGCTCGAGTCTTCGGCAGTAGCTACTTTGATACCATTTTCGTTGGCGCGCGAACGCCAGTTCACAGCAATATCTGCCAAGTCCTTGTCGGCTAACTGAGTGGTGGCCTCGGTTTCGGGAAAATGAACGACAGGAAAGTGCTTGAAGCTCGTAGCAGAATCCGGAGTATTGAGGGTTGAGCTTGAATTTGTTGAAAAAGAACGAAGACTGAGGGGCGTATAAGGCGTCGAAGAGGTGCTGGCAGGGGTGACTGGTGACCGATATAGGGTCTTTTGAGGGCGAATTATGCGTTGCGGAGTAACCGGAAGGCCGAATGCACGCTCCATCTTGCTAAGACGGACAGCAGCAGGGGAGGTTGGTGCAGATGCGGGAACTACAGGGACGGAGACAGAGTGCTTATGCATGACAACCGTCGATACCTACGATAACACAAAGATGAGTCAAAAAAAGGTCGTGACAAGGGCGGGGGCACGCTACAAGGGGTTACCTTGGGCTGAGTGGATATTGAACAGTGAGAGACGGATGGCGATATGAAGGAGATAAAAAGCGAGGCAAGGACTCTCGAGGTGGCTCGGAAGAAAGAAGAAGAAAATAAGGTACGGATCGGTGAAGTTACGGATGTTCGATATCCTCTTGACGGCGCTTTCTTGAAGGTGTCGTGGACGGCGTGGATGGGTCTGGACAGCCAACCAAAATAACACCCAAGAAACGTGAAACGCAACACGCTTAGGAATAGAAAGTCAATCGTGGGAAGGTCTCTTAAAGAGCGCGTCGCGTAACAGTCACGTGCAAGCAAAGTACTCTTCGATAGATACAAGCCCTGGTAACGTTTGCTCCACACGTCCACTGATCACGAGCCCCTTCCTGAACCTGACGCACGACCCTTGGCTGACCTCGTTCTCTGAGCGTTTCATCTGGCTCTTTCCTTGACGCATATAAAACGACCACGCCCCGTGCCTATTCAAGGTTGACAAATAGAGTATATGGGCGCGATGTACCCTTTTGTTTTCAACGCCAGCTGCCATTTGAGCGCTGAGCTTCGATAACTGCTTCACACACTTTGTCAGCACTGTTGAGAACTGGTATCTCCGTTCCCTCGTTACCAGTAGCTATCACGGCCCTTGAAACATTCAGTGAGAGGTAGGAAAGGTTCTAAATTCAACGATACCCGATATTCTCGTTCTTACCCTGCCGGATAGCAATCTCGTGGAGCGTCGCACGGTGATCAACGGAGACTTCAAGTGTGTCAAGTTGACACGCTACAAAAATGTGCCCAATTTCCGAATACATACACTCAAACCTCAATGAAGGACAATACCTAGTCCGATATGGAGGGGGGGACCAAAATCGATAAAGAGGAGGCGGATGATATGAGACTGAGGTTTGAGCACCAGATTTTCCTCTACTTTCCATCTCGCACTGTGTCGCACACGCACTTGACTACGGTGAAAACCGCTGCGCAGTCACGATGGCTGACGGAGATGTTGGAATGTCAGTAGTCTTAAATTCATTCCCCCACCCGACTCTTCAGAATAAGAAGTCCCCGAAAAAAGGGTGATGGTCCCTTACCTATTCGTCAGGATTTTTCTGCAGTTGCTCACTTGGGAAATACCGATGAGGTCGGTATAAATGCGAATCCTATTGCCTCTGGGACAACCTGCGTGGACTATCGGCGAATGCAAGACAGGTATCGATGTCGAAGTGATTCATGTATTAGGATCAAGCGACGAACCCGACATGGGAGAGATTATAATATTGTCTTGCAAGACTTGAAAGCTTGACTGTTAAGCTTATGTTACGATAACCCAGGAAACGATGATACGCTTGGTCAATGTAACCTCCGAGTCGGCGTACTACGTCCGTGCATGCCGACAAGTCTACCATCGTCGAGATCTGTCATGCATGTCATGCCTCGATAGCACTGTATGTCAACGCGTGTATGGCTCTTGTACCGTCTGGTCCGATGGAGTCTCTCGTTCACACTACCTCTGAAACTCGGCACGAAAGCTCCTACTAGTAGTGAGGACGGTAGGCCCTTCTCATAATTTCAGCTTCCTTAGGACAGCGGCGAACACAAACATAGCGATAGCACCGGACACGAAACCCGAAGCAAAACTCATGCGATCCCCAAACATCCATCCTTGTGAGCAATCTGTCCCATCCTTTCTGTGACGCATCATCGGCCGAGTATCTTTGTCAAAATGACTTTGAGGAATCATGCTAATAATAGCATCCGGTGCTGTGACTAAACCCGGTAGACCATCCAGAGAACGCATGTTTTTCAGAAGCCAATATCCACGAAGGCTACGTGGTGCAGCGGCGCCTTTCTGTTTCTGGTAGTCGGCGTCGCAGGGAGAGGTAAGCTGTTGCTCAGCTTGCTCGCGGCAGTTGGAAGCGCTGAGCGATCGGTCACCAGTTTCTATTTTGTCAAAACTTCTGAGTAGTTGTGTCCGATGTGTCGCAAAGTCGTACAGTGGGACTGCGTAGCCGCAGGACTATGTAATTGCGGGCGCAAGTCGGGGTATAAACATGTCAGCTACGGTAAGCGATCCCCTTGTCCACGCGGGCGAGTACGTACCGTACCAACTTGGTAGACGTCGATGACAATGGCTGCGCGTGAGCCTGGTTTGCGGGTTTCGGCGGGGATCAGTGCGTTGTATTCAGGCGTGCCGTATTCATGCACAGTACCTAGAGCATTCCTCAGCGCTTGATTGGGGTTAGGGTCGTGCGACAAAGATATTTACCGACACCAAACAGCCTCAGGATCCTCGGGGGACCTTCGAAAGCAGAAAATAAGATAGTAATACGGCCATTTTCACGGATGTGCGAGATAGTCTCTATGCCTGAATGTTTGATCAGCAAACCGAGGTGAGCTTAGGTCATGCACTATACGCCGTACCGCTCCCGGAAAGATCCTCATACCAAACTTGCTTTGAATTGACCACATGAAAAGAGTCTGCTGTCCCTTTCGGCGAAACATTGATATGGCCATGGATACTGAGAGGAGCCGAGGCAACCCAGAACATGTGCTGTTTCTGGATCCATTCAAAGAGCCATTCAGGTATCTCGTCATAGAACTTGGCCATGGTGCAAGGACGGTGGTAGGCTGTAGAAGACGTTGACTTGGAGCATGACTCACGCCCGTTTAAAGGAGCCGGGGGACTTCGGATAATCGGATCTGTTGCTCACGACCCTTGTTTAGCCATGAGGATGAGAAGGCCGCTCGACATCATGAGGCTGCCGTGTGTCACCTGATGAAAGCTTTACGCCTCGGACTTCGGTCATCGGTTTCGCCAGAGAGCAATCACAAGAACCGTGGGAATCAGGCATAAAAGAGCACTTGCCCAATTTACGGTGCCCACATTCTGACGATGGAGTGGAATAAGTACTTAGACGCGACGACTGCTACGACAAAGTTTCCACCTAAACACTACGTCCAGCGTGAGTAGCTCTGGCGACTGGGTCAAAAAAAAAGTGCAACGTTCAAGTTCCAGTTGGATCTCACCGCCGTAACTGGCACCTTTTCCTTGTATCCTTTATTGGAAACTTTGCTGGAAACCAATATTGACGTTGGTGATTCCCTCAACACTTTCAACAGTGTTCGTGCCGTGTGGTGTTACAGGTGAGGTAACGACTCGGCGTTGAGTATCTTGAGTGGTAACAGCTGCTTTTTTCTTGGACTCCCTAGTCACACCTACCTCAAATGGGGACTCGGATGCGTCCCATCAATCAGGGCATCTCACCGAAGATTCCCAATGTCTTATTTAAACAGAACAACCACTCATGTGCTTCCTCTTTGGCGCGCCATGTCACCGCATCTTCCGATGTAGGTCCTCATCGCGCCACCTAATACAAGTCATTGGTTATGTAGACATACCAACTAGCCTTATCGGGGTTTGGACGACTCCTGCCATCGCATCACTCGGTGCTCGGTTCGTCGGACCTGTTCAAACATCGAATGATCGAAGGAGGCTGCAGTTAAGTAACGTTCTGCGTATGGTCGGTTCAATTTCTCATTTGGGTAGCCTGTGTCAAAGGTTTTGATCCAAGAGCATGATTACTCCCCTTCCAGTGAGCGGTTACTTACCACCGTAAGGTGAACATTTTCAGGTTTTTATCTACAGAAAGCTTGCCTGGTAACCATGCGGAGTCATCCTCAGCTTAGAATTCACACTCCTGATAGCATTACTCAAGCGGGATACTCTCGAAGGTTTACCCATATCCTTACGGACCCCTGTGCGATGAATCGCCGGATGTTAAGTCACTAAGATAGTGGCAATGTCGCGGAATTTAACACATGTCACCAAGCTCTCCCTAACCCGAATATCTGAATACCAAACATGTGAGCGATCCTGAAGGTGAAGTCTTATATAGCTAAATAATTTGACCAAATGCAGACCAATTTCGACTTGGGTGTTTTACCGGCCTGTCATCACCACTATCTCTCGAGTACATATATAATCATTCTCTCGAGGTCGCTGTTTCTCTGGCCTTTTTCCACTTGGCGTATCCCACCAGTGTTCAGCTTAACCTGATATGAATGACCTCACCGAACTCAAGGAGGAAAAGTTATCGCAAGCCGAGCGTGCTGCGCTAGACAGCATTGTCTGGAGGAAGCTTGATGCCCGGGTTCTTCCGTTATGCACCGGCTTCTTTCTGCTTGCTACCGTGGTAGGTTTTTAAATTTTGGTTTCATGCTTAGTGTGGATATAAACGGAGTTTAGGATAGGACCAACATTGCAAATGCACGCGTGGCTGGCTTGCAGACATCGCTAGCCATGTCTAATCATCAGGCACGTTGATCGCTCTGGGTAATTCGCTTCCCGGCTTACCCATCTATAGTTCGCTCTGGCTTTGACTGTGGCTTATGCGTACGTGCGCGAGTGCTTGTGGCCTTTGGCACTGCCTTATCATGCACCAGCCCATACATTGCATCCCAGTTTCCATCCGCGTTATTGTTGAAGGTAGATTGCAACATCGTTCGTAATATATTTACTCACTTTTTATCTTGCAGTATGTTGGACCTGATATCATGCTTCCTACTATGGTCACGTTGTTGGGCGTGGCTTCCGCGATACAAGGTGGAAATTTATCACTTGTACCGCTATCGGAAATTTGCTCATAGGTGGACAAGGGCTCGTCAACAATTATCCCGAGTTACTGGCGTGTCGATTGTTTTTGGCATTCGTCGAAGGTTTGATTGTTCTAGACAATTGCTCTCCTCATTTATCATTATGCAAGGCGGTATTGTTCCTTGTATTGTTCTTTATCTCTCTTGCTTCTATCCCCGGGAGCGGCTGCAAATACGGTTTGCATGGAATCAATGTTTCAGTTTATTATCTGACATTTTACAATCTCAAGGATCGCGGCTTTTAGCGCTACTGCGTCATTAGCGATCGCCTTCTCCGGATTGTTGGCCGCTGCCATCGACTGGCTTCATGGTAAGGGCGGTAAGCCCGGGTGGGCTTGGATATTCATCCTGGTACGTTGTATACTTCCTCGCCCTGAAATGACGCCAATCGGTCTTCAAAGGAGGGCTTATTCACATTTATCTTTGGAGTGATCTCTTTTTCCCTTCTTCCTCGCTCTCCTGAAACGATACGTTTCTTGACGGAGAAAGAACGGGTGCATGTCGTTTCCACTCTGAAATACGCCGGTTCTGTGTCGGAGGACGACAACAAGGACAGCTTCAGCTGGGCGGAAGTCGGTAGAGGAGCCAAGTCCCTGCACGTGTGGCTTCTCGTTATCAACGCCTTCCTTAACAGTAATTTCATACCCTTTTGATATGACCTTGATTGACCATGGTTCTATCAGGTGCAATTTTATTTGGCCTGGCTTCGTGAGCTTGACCCGTCGATTTCATTTACCGATGCTGATACCGATGACGACAGCTTTGAACCAACAATCGTTGCTGGACTCGGACATAGAGGTAGCCAAGCTCTATTCATGAGCGTGCCTCCATTCGCTGCTGCATTTTTTGGTATGTATTTCGCAAAGCAAACGCTCTGCCGTCCGCTCACTGCGCTGTCGCGAGATAAGTATCCATCATTTCAGCCATCGTATCGGACCGCTACCAGTGCCGTGGATATACTATCATATTCTTTTCCCTTGTGGAGATGATTGGCTTCGCCATGTTCCATGGTATGCTGTATCCGTTCATCAGGAGAGGTTGACTATCTGATAGATGCATATTCCCAGCGAGCACATCCAGCCACGTCCGCTATGTCTCCCTTTTCTTTTCGGTCATTGGGGGGTCCTGCGTGATGCCCGTAGTACATACGTGGCTTGCGAACAACAGCGCGCCGCACACTCGACGCGCAACCACGGTGGCGCTGAATTCCATCGCGGGCGAACTAGGTGGTCTTCTTGCCACCTGGCTCCTTGGATCTGTATCTCCAGGCCCTAACTACACCTCAGCGACGCTCACGTTTATCGTCATGTCAATTGGCATCGCGGTCTTCTCGTCTGCTAACTTGGCATACTTACGGCAACAAAACCGGTTGAAAGCTGAGAGAAGGCAGAGAATGAGGAAAGAAGAAGAGCCGGAAGGCCTTGGGGATCGTAGTGCGTGGTTTATATATAGCCTATAGATCGTATGCTTGGATGTAAGGTGATCGACGGGAATAGGATGGTGAGTGGTCTAGCAGTATCTAATGGTTCAAGCTGAACATCACTAACAAAGGTACACCGGCTCGTTGAATCATTATCTACAATCCTCACCGCAATCGCGATATTCTATTTCGTGGCCACAGCGTCTTTAGTATGTATCGTGTGGTATTGTCAGTGATTATGTCGAGTGTTATTAGGTTTTGGAAATGACTCCACTCAGTATTTCTATGTGAGTGACGTCTCGTTAACGAGCAACGAAGAGGTTCGGCATCAAACACCCGATGACATGTATGCATACCCAAGTCACATCAGTAATGCGATATGTAATACACCTGTAGAGCCAGCTATTTTTCGCCGACGTTGATGCGGGTATAGTCAGTCATCCGACTAATCCGTTTATGGACCGTCTGAATCCAATATCAAGGATGTACCCTTTATGGCGCGTACTCCCCGGAAATTTCGATTCTAGCTCGTGACATCGGTGGATGACTATGGCGTCGGCTTGCCTCCTACGTCCTCCCTTACGGACGCTCACATAATGATAATGGTACTAGTAAGCCTTCGCTCACACACGAGCTAGCGGTCCGTTCATTTCCGTCGCACAGGCTTCTAACACCCGCCGAAGACCGGACGACCGCGCAACAGCCGGAACGCCGCTGTATTTCTGGCATTCTCCGAGGGAATACAAATCGAGATCATATGACACCCTAGGAGTGTTAGCAAATATTGATCCTGTGAATCCTATGATCAGAATCAATTGCAAGTCTTCTTTACGTCGGCCTTTCCACCGCGGAATTCTCACCACTATTGTACAGGAAGTTAGCGTTGATATAGATACGCGACAGCATGTACATTCTCGTAGTTTCTCGAATTTGATTTGTTTTCCTGTGTAAAAGTTACAGTAGGCTGTGTACCCGAACCAAATTCGAATACTAATACGTCCCCATGAAATTCATGTTTGACTTGTCAGAATCTAGTACGATCAACAGTCCCATCATTCTTCCATCATTCTCCCTGAGATTTGCATCTTGATTCTCGGTGGTCAATGCACGCGAGTAGCATGTTGATGCGCTGCATTCCGATGGATAGAGTATTTGCTTCATGGACGAATTAAAAACTTGAACACTCTCGGAATGTAAATAGTCACGGTCAGCCGAAAGGCATCTCGGGAACAGTCAGGGTCAGAGGTGCTGCTTGGTAGGGCTCAAACATGTTTCCAAAACGACCTCGCACCGACTATGATGAAACGAAGCTTGAACATAGTATACGCATTTCCCACCGAATGCGTCCCTTACCTTGATCTTCTGTGGTCTCTGGGTCGAGCTGGGTGCGAAGGACACGTTTCACAATGGCCGCTATTAATGTTAGTACGTCCAAACATATCGGTCGATCTGGCACTCTCCCAAGCACTGGTTCGTATTGTCTTCACTTGCCGGTTTGTAGTGGTGGTCGTGTGATATGATTCGATGTTACGAACATTGATACCTGGTGAGCCAGCGTATGGCATGGGTGAATTTGACAGATCTTTCTGAAGTTGTTCTAAGGCTCTACGTGCGCCGCGTTGACGGTTGTGGAAACCTACTTACTCTTGGACCAGTCACTGAGGTTGCTACGCAACGTCAACTTTCAAGTAAAAGTGACCAATCCGGCCGGGAGACATGCCGAATGTAGAATCGCAGGCGTTGGTGGTTAGCACGGAATGACTTAAATGGTCACCATAAATCACTACCCTGTCCTGGCATAGCGTTGTTGGTTGTCAGTTGTTTAAACGAATGTTCTGTCGTGACTGCTGGGATAACTGGATTCGTATAATTCCTTGCCGCTATCGGCGAATCGTTCAAGGGTAAAGTAGCATTTGGATCACGTATGCCATACGGACTGGCTTGAGTGAATGGATTAGATCCTTTTCCCTGAGGTGAAGATGTTCAAGTTCTGTATGCTTTAACGGATCTAAGGTAGTAACTCACGTGATCATGACTGTTACTCTTTACTACTACTAGATTTTTGCGTCGATGATCAATGACTCCGGGCGCCGGAACGGCCGAGCGAGTGCGTGGTCGCGACGTAAAAACGATATCGTTCACAAGATCTAATTTCGCCTGGGAATCTAGCATAGACTGACTCATCGTCTTCTTGTCATCAACTTGCTGATTGGTCCATTGAGAGCCTATACCAGTGCCACTTCAGAGTTGTGTTGGTAAGAGCCTAAGAGGGCCGATTCATAAGAAGGGTGGTTGGTAACCACATCCGATGTTTTAACACGCGGTTCCACCTGTGCGAGCATGAACTCTAAACGTACTTACATCTTGCCATTGTTCCGTGCGTAGTTGCGATTGAAGGTGATGAGCTTTGGCCGTGCATGTGACCCATCCAGAGTACTTGCCAGTGGGAGCACCGTCATGGGCAGACTGGTGGTCCGCGAGCCGAGAAGCTCCCAAGGGTCGGTGGCGATCATGAGCGAGACACGTGATCTGAGATGCCTAGTAGTAGCGTTGGCCATACGAGAGGTCAAGGCTGTCGTTATGAAGGGTGTCTCGCGTACATGGCTTTGTAAAGACATTGGATCAAAGACACGTCGGTAGTTACGAGAAATGATGGGTTATGACAGCTTTAGCCCGAATTTTTAACTTGAAGTTGACTCAGGGGACATGTGAAGCGCCACTGAGCGGTGCTACCCGAAGTGACCCCACTCATCAACTGCCAGTCCACACCAAATCCTGCCTCTCTTCCTTTCCGCCATTTAATCCCACCCCGTCGTCCAAAGCTCTCCAAGCTCGAGAGCACGACGTCCTCCACTTTGCGCCTCTGCATAGTCTAGTTCTCACCAGCCAGGATGGAGATCATAACTACAACAACTGCACTAGGCACTGGTCATCAAACGGACATTGTACGCATATACCCAACTCGCTCCTCGGCAGACTAATCGACCTCGTGTTTCTAATAGCTCGTGGCATCTCCTATCTCCCTTTCCTCACCGGACGACGAATCGGCACCCCCGTCACATCCCACGACAACCTCTACCGCTCCACCAACCCCTTTGACGCTCCAGCGAGGTCGCCAGACTGCTCGCTATCCAGAATCGCTCACCAGGGTTCCTCTTCATCGCCGTGGTACCTCCAAGACATACGAGCGTCTCGAAGATCTCCTCCGCGAAGCTGGCTACAAAGAAACGCGCGTATTCACGCCCGAGGCAGACTGCAATGCACGCTCAACTGCAGAAAAGGATGGTGGAGCAGGGAGTGGCGTGCGAGGGAGTGTAGGGGCCGTCGTTGACTTCATTACTGGGCTTGTGAGTCGAGGTCCGAGCTTGTCGCGCGAGGCGGCGCCTTTGGAGGACGACTCTGCGCAATCTACCTCGCATCCGTGGTCGCCGCCACCCTCACCTCTAGCTCACGCGTTACACATCAAGAACAACAACAGGGTAAAACGTGTCCCTTCGAGGACGTCTCTTTCCCGCCAAGGCTCTTCGGAGGGCATACGTCGCCGCACTACTGGCGATCTCCCTACCGACGTGCCTCATGCGTACCAAGCCATACCACACAGCTCTTCTCAGGGACTGCCCCATAATCCACGTTCATATCTCAGGGCGCATCACCACCATCTTAATATCGGTCACCATCATCAACCTAATCATTACTCATCCAAATCAGCATCTACTAAGCCAGATTCGCATAATCCGCCTAATGCTCGTGCATACCTCCGTCATATGGTATCAGCACCAAACATCCAGCCACTCGCTAAGCGCCCGTCATTATCGGAGGCTTCCTTGAGGTCATATGCAATCGGACGCGAACGTCGAGATGGCGCCCGTCACACGTTCATCCTCAACGATGAAGACAGCATCGCGGAGTCTGACTACGAACCACACCCCCGCATTACCATAGGGGATAATGAACACCAGATACACCCACCACTCCCACGAAACTGGATCGAATCTGTCGCCAGAGCCCTATTAAACGGAGTCGGCGGCCCGGCAGCCGTCGCTTCGGACGCTGCATCCTCGAGAACGGCAAAGACGGTATCGACTCGGATGAATTGTGCACTATCCGACAAGTCGAACCAAGGAGAAAGAGGGAGGACACTGGCGCGAGGGACGAACCAAGGAGAAAGAGGGAGGGCACTAGCGCGAGGGACGAAACCACCGTTGCTTTGCGTACAAGTGCAGGACGTGAAGGCGAGGACAAGCCAGGGTCAGGTCGCCTGCACAAGGGTCATGTGCCGCTCCGCGCCTACATCGCGGGCGGGTTCACGAGTGCGGAACAGTGTTCATGAAGATCACACGAACATTAGGAACAGCGGGAAGCCGAGAGAAGGGGATCAATCAAGGAATCGTCGGAGAGGAAAGGACCGGGACGTTGACGTCGTGCCGTCACTCGCTCGAACAAAAGTAGAGAACGATGACTGGATGGCACCGCGTCAACGTTATGCGAGCGGTTGGGGAGTGCAGAATAATTCACAGGCGTATCCGGATGGGACATGGTCGGACGACAGCGACCACGACGATGACGACGATGACGAAGAAGAAGGGGAGCTCGGTTTAGATCGTTTGCTCGTCCCTGCTCGACGACAGCATTCAATTCAGAGTCTACGAAAGCATCTTCAACGACATCCATCCCAGGCGTTTAGTAGTCGTGGTGCACCAGGTACCAGATCACCTAGAAGCGGCAGGGCGAGTCCATTCGAGAGAGCTCCAACCGGCCGACTAGAATGGGGCGATGGGTCATGGGGCACAGGTCACAGCCGGGATTGGTTGTCGAGCCGGGGAGAAGAAGACGAGGACGGGTACAGTCACGCTGTAGGGTCAGGCAGGTCCAGTACCAAATGGAGACCTGGCCTTCCCAGTCTCACGCAATGGACGACATCTTCGTGAGTTGATGATACTTACTGGGCTCGATGAATTGTCAGCATTTCGTTTTACTCACATTTCCTGCACATGGATGCACGTCTGGGATGCATAATGTTCAATTGTTCTTTTTCTCTACTATGGCACTCTTTCACTGTTTGCCCGTTTCACCCTAACAATCGTAGTCGTATGTCTAATCATGATAGATATAATGGATCTTTGGGTTGGTGTGGTATTTCGTGTATATATTGATCACCTGCAGAGGATCTCAAGGACGCCGCTTACAGTAGCTGTCCTTCTTCAAGCTTACAACCCCCGCGAACCAAATGACCTCGGTCTACACACAGGGAGTTCTTCATATTGAATTGGCTATCGCTTTTCTGGAAAAACTTCAACACTCGCGGTTCAAGTTAGTTTGGCAGTTCGCTTCCTGGCCGGCTACTCCTTCGCAGGACAATAACGACACACCGTGACCTTCACAAGGCCCAGTATGATATTTATGGAAGGGATCCCCACTTCGTTCTGGTCCATCTCACTCCATTCCGACGCGCGTAAATACTCGACATTTAGGCACGGTGATCCATCGTCCTCGGGTAATTACTGCATTCTGCATTTACCTTTAGGCATCCCGTGCCCACAGTACGAGAAATGATTGATCAACACGACAGATTGCTTCGCTTATTCCATCAGATTCTCTCCTACCTCTATTTTCCATCGCGCTCGTCTGTCCTTTGTCCAGCATGATTTTCCTCCACCTCGCCTTGGGTCATCGCCACTTCTACAAAAGTCACCCACCCACGCGACTCGACCGTTCCTTTGTTCTGCCATACGCTGTAACCCTTGCCGATTGGATGTGTCAGTAAATCTGCTGATTCATGGAAAGGATCGAAAAGTGCGTAATTTCGATTGCAGACGTCATCGAAATATCCTGACCCGTGAACAAGCAGCATCACAACGGGTGCTTTCGCGTTGCAGATGGTCCAAAGCTCATAAAGCAGGCTGTGCTTCTGATTTGTGACGGCCCGCAACTGCCGTTCGATCCCTTCGTTTGACCTAAACAAGCCGAGAACCTCTGAATCGTCAAGGCATTTCATCTAGCCTCTAATGGCTTGCGCTGGCAGCCAGATGTGAACGAGGAAGAGTGGGCGATTTCAGCAAAAGTGTCGGTTCCAACAAGTCGGATAAAGGCTGATCCAGAATCGGATGGAGGCATTGCATTCTGCAATTGCGCACTTAAGTCTAGCCTGCCTTCTGCGAACTCCCCTGTCGGCAGGGTAGCATGGAATACATTTGGTGTGGTAAGCACTTTCCTCCGTTGCTCCCTCGCCATAATCATCGTTTTAAGTCTGGGCGAGAACTCGTCTCATCAGCAGGTATCCGTTCCCAAGTCCTGCAAGCGGGCGACAGTGAAAATGGACCGAAAGAACAGGGATTGTCAGAGGGTGGCGACGATGGAGCCAATAGTTTCTGACGACAGCGACCCCCAAGGCGACCAGTGAGTGGAACACGATACGTGCTGCCTCAGCCTAATCCGAACGAGAATCACCAGGGTCGTAACTACCTGAATGTTTACAAGGGAGCGTTTGACATCGTGGTGATAGGAGTTGTGTAGCGTTGCCTGTTCGGTCCAAGCCTTGCACGCACACAGCCTGCCAACGTTTTTCCAAGGTACTTGTGTTTCTGTCTGCGTGTGACCCAGTGAAATAATGTGCCTATCAGTTGAACAGT
>JBBPOE010000435.1:0-23993 GCA_038091295.1 Tylopilus felleus | reverse complement strand
ATCACGGAACACGGCATCTAAACACGGCTTAAACACGGGTCCAACGCCAGGAACACAGGGTGCGCGTACCGGTCACCCCACCATCAGAAACGCTCGTGTCCACAGTCCACTTGGCAATCCACCCGCGACGCACGTCCCAAATCTCGACTGTCTCGCCTACCAAGCTCAATTTATTGTCCGCGTCTTTCAATTCGGACGCTGGCATGATCGATGAAAGAAAGCTGGGCGTCGGGTTCTGCATCCGGGGACTCGCCACGAGCTCCGCACCACTCTCCGTGTTCGAGACCAGCGCCAGTTCACAAGGATATTCAGGCCGCCAAAGGACACGCCTGACAGGGTACGAAGGGTGTAGGGCATACGTCGGTTTGTTCACGATGTGCGACGAGGTGCTCGACCCCGTGAGATCCCAAACCTATCGCACGTTCATGCATGGGTAGGAGGATTGGGATAGACAAGACAGACCTTGACCGTGTGATCGAGTCCACCACTGAGAATCCAACTCCGTTCCGTATGTGTCGGGATGTTGTCCACCCCCTTGCTCGTGACTGAGGTGCTGCACCAGTCCAGGGCCAGGATGGCGCCTGTATGGGCCATAGGTAAGCGATCTAGCTGACCACGTTGTCCCATTTGCAAATCCCAGCGGTATATGGAACCATTGTCGAGACCGACGACGGCTTGTAGAGGATGCGAAAGGGAGGGAGAAAAGACGAGGGACCGAACGGAAGTCGGGTGATGAATCTTCATCACCGAGCGCGACATGTCCCGTAAATCCTACGCAACGTCAGCATAGCACCAACACATGAGGCGGGCAGACGTACCCAGATGCGCATGTCACCGTCCGCAGAGCCTGTGATGCAATAGTACGGCACCATGGAGGAGCACGAGAGGTTGTTGATGGAGCGAATGTGGTTCTTTGTCTTCATTTCTGTGGGCACGTCAGTCGTGAACGTAGACGGCCAACAACACGTACCAAACTTGGTGCTGCCAGGCTTTTCCAAGTCCCACATGATGAGATCGCCGTTCCTCGCGCTCGTCAGTATCTTGTTGTTGTAATCTGTTCGGGATCTCAGTTCTAGTCCGGAGCTGGGTCATGAAACACCACTGACTGCCGCTACACCACGCCACGTCAGTGCTTGCGCTCTCGATCTTGAGTCCACTGCCATCCCAGAGGTTCTTGGATGGCTCGACGCGATGTCCACCGGATCCGACGACCGACTTTTGCTCGGTGGTTGCAGCTGTGTCGTCTGGATCTGACAAACGAAGGACGCGCAGGGCTGTTCTCGGACGCCATCGTCAGGAGAGGCCAGAGGGGAAAATGAGCGGGGCAGACGAACATTCTCTTCCTGCGACCACACACCTCAGGCCGTCTTCGCTCTTGGCCACCGTACCGCCGCCGCTGGCTGTCGCACGAGGGAAGCGCACGTTCCGAGTTGGTCCCTGGTAGCCATGAAAACGCGCATCCGAGAAGAGTTCGCCAGGCAGGGATTGTAGTGGCGGAAATGACGCTACGGTGAACGATGAGGAGCGGCGCTGCGTCGTCGCCTGCATGTCATTGATCAAGTAACACTACAGAGCTCGGTTAGCTAGTTTAGGAATACAGGCTAACTACAAAGTGTACCTAGTGCGATACAAGACAGAAATCCTGCAATACATGTGTCCAAGAATCTTTATCAACGATATAGATCAAGCTGACACAACCACGAGGTTGGCCAAATGTGGGGTATCTTCTGGTATCCTCGGCTGCCACCAAAGCGACATGAATCCAACTCTTGCATTCCAAGTACAAGTCCAACGTTAGCGCTCGCGAATGCGGAAAGGGCATGGCGCAGGATCAGGCATCAAGTTCGTGATGATCGCCGGACTGCTCGTTCCCATAGTTCAAGGCGAGTGGCGAGAGCAACGATGTTCTCCTCAGAAAATACCGGCAGTAGCGTACGAGGTCCAGATGGGGCGGAGGTCCGTCGCCACACTAGCTCGTCCACTGTACCAAGGAACTTGAGCGCGCGAGTAATGGAGGCTACATCATGTTGTCGAGTCGGATTCGGAGGGAAAAAATCCTGCCGTGACAGTAAAGTCGACGATGGTTTGGCCATTGAGCTTATGGCGTCTAGTGAAAGATTCAGCGAGCGCACAAAGGCCTGGCCAAAAGATGTCCCTCAGTATCGATCGCACATAGAGTAAAAACTACTCACGCTGAGTACTCTCTTTGCCTCATCCTCAGAGAGGTCTGCGATCTCGGTCGGCACATCCAAAGGTAGAGGAGGAGGGACCAGAGGTATTATCGCACTTGGCCGGTCTTCAGAACCCGAATTGGGTGTTTCGACACGTCCATTCTCCCTGACAGGTGTACCCTTTTCACCATTCACAGTGCCTGGGACCGATTGCTCCCGTAGTTCGGTTCCCATTCGCTTGGCAACCAAGGCGTGGAGCGCATCGTACTGCTGTTGAAGAGACCTCACTTCTTCGTGGGCACATGCAAGGGCCACGTTCACTTCGTCAAACGAAAGGGGTTGACGCGATGGCGTGGGTGCCACGTCCTCCTGTGAAATGACTGTCAGTGCATAATTCCAAAAACGACAGGAACTACATACAACTTTGGCTGCGTTCTCATGCATTGCCGCCCAGGGCTGATTTCCGAATGTCGAGCTGCGCCTGTGACCAGCAGATGGACGTTCGACGGGATTGGGGGACATGGAATGCGTACGGGAAGGAACAGTGGAGGTGCTCCGGTGCGAGTGGTGGTCGTCATCGCTGTCGCCGTCTTCTTGAGGCGCAGTCAAGGATTGCATGAAATTTTTCTCTTGCCCAACGGAAACGCGGTGATTCTTGTTCTGCGATGCAAACATTAGACGAATCTTATCAAAGTCCAGTTTTCCCGATGGAGCTCGCAATGACATGTTCGCTTGGGGTCGAGTATGGTTCCCGGTGTGTTTTGACGGTATTTCATCGATGCCATCGGATGCGAGGAAGTCTATGAGTGATTCGAAAGCCTCGTTTGAGACTGGGCTTTGTGTCTGAGACGGTGTAGAGATCAAGTCGGACATGACCGCAGTTTGAATCGTGCTGTTGCGACTTGAGCTGTGTCGTAATCCTTGATGAAACGTTGTCACTATCGGTCTAGGCCAGGTATCACCACCCTAGAAATGCATACTTCAGTGACACGATCACGGTCGTGAGGATGGGTAACTGCAACGTGACGCGGATGCACGTTTCCTTCAAACTCTTTCATCAATTCAGACTGACATCCAGTGTTCGAGACTTCGCGCATGATGCTCACTCGTTACAGAACCACACGAAAGTCGGACAGCGTGTCCAAAACATGACACTGTAACTTTACGCTGAGGCGCCAGCGGTCTTGTTGACTGGTGCCAATTCTGCTATGCTTCGGTGAACTGGATATCTGGCACTCAGGAAAGCCGTAGCGCTCCCCAAGATGGTCCATTTCAGAAGCTGATGCATTCGCCTTTCTAGAATAATACTTATAGAAGATGGTGGAACGAACTTGAACGAGTCAAAACTAGACTTCTTGAGTGTTCAAAAACGCGATCGTGCCATGACAGCGACTGGACAGAGCAATGCACATATTATGTGCAAGTCCATTCGACTGAACCTCAGTCCCAGTCACACGTGGTGTCATGGGTTCAAAGGATGGCCGTATATTGATATCCACTTCGAGGTGGTCCACACAATGGTGACCATGTCGTTTAGTTTCGTATGGATAAGGAAAGAGCGACACAGAGGAATGGCGGGAGGGGACTTGAAGGAGAGGGTGCGCGGATCTCAGATCAAGCAACTCTAGCCGACGCTTCTGGCACAGCATCCACTAGCAAAAGTTTAGGTTGGTTTTGAAGTTTCACGAATGCCCATGGTGCGGACGAGATTTATTGCAAGGAGAGTAAATCAGGGACAGTCACGCAAGACACTTCTGTCGAACATCACGCAGAAAATGGCTCCTCGTCCTAGCCGAGAAACATCGACGAGAAGATACACTGGCAGCAATCCCCGAGAAGCGGCGACGAGGACAGCCTGGTAAAATATGTCTGCATTTCTTATTTTCACTGTTCGCTGACGGATGCCTTGGGGTCCAGATAACGGCCTTATGTTACTATCCACCCTGAAGTAGTACTACCCATAATCGTGATCATGTCGTTTACAGATGAAGGAAGAGCTGCACAGAGGAGTGAGGGGATGGACCTTGAAAGACGAAGGCATTATGTGAGTCCCTGTCGCCAACACTACTGTTAGCACACCTACTATCAGCGATATAGCCTACGGTAGCGGTGTGTTGTTTCACTTGCTGACGAGGAGAATGTCATGGTACTTTGCCCCTGAGTCTCAGGTTCACTGTCGCATCAAATGGATGATCCAGGGCCTCTCAGGACACACTAGTACCGCAACACACAATGTCGTAGCATCACCTCAATGAACAGGTGATTCAAAGTCAACTGCATCCAGTACAGGCTGGTACTAATCATGCCAAATGCATACGCGGCTGCAACGTCAAGAAGCGGACGTCCAACGAGCTGTATACTACAAGCGTTTTGGAATGACGCACTAAACCTGTTCGATGGATCAGTGCATAGTTGAAGGCCTAGGGGAGATTCTAGGCCTGACCGTGACCGTCCGTTACCACGCGAGTTTGGTAAAAAATGACGCAAGATCACGTGCATATATCAGGACGACCTGCGTCAGCCCTTCGCTTGTCCCAACGACTGAGCGATGGCCTTCCCACCACGCTACGAACCTGTCCCCACCGTCGACAAGGACAACGAAGAGGAGCTGCGTATTCACCGCAGAAAACGCCTTGGAAAAAAGAGATTCTTTTTCTACTTGATCTCTTTCGTCGCACTCATGGTCGCTGCATGCTCTGCAGTGCGGCTCGCACGCACCCGGGGTTTCTGGATGACGTGTTATGGCCCACGAAGGAACCAAAGCAACTTGGCGAGGCTACCATCGCACTACGCCCTTCCGTCTGGAGATAAGATTCCTTCTGTTGCTCTCGGTAAGATGTATTGTGACGTATTGGTTACGACGTTGAGGGGTTCTTTACGGCAATATAGGTGTGTGGCAAGCTGGAAGAGGCGAGGTTGGCAATGTTGTCAAGGTAGGCTGATTTACGCACGTTCATTATACGATATTGAGCCCCCCAGACTGCGTTGAGTGCTGGTTACCGACACATAGATGGAGCATGGATTTATGGGGTACGTCTGTCTTCCTCATACAACGTTAGGGGTCAATTCTGAGACGCCGTTCAGAATGAAGCCGAAGTTGGGCAAGCTCTGAAAGAGAGCGACGTACCCCGCAAACAGATCTGGTTAACGTCCAAGGCAAGTCACTTTTGCGTCCGAATATTGGGTACACTGATCTTGGCTGTTAGCTTTGGAACAACTTCCATGCGCCCGAGGACATTGAACCTGTTCTCGATGATTCGCTTTCCAAACTCGGCACTGATTATCTTGACTTGTACCTCATCCATTGGTATGTCGCAATGTATATTCCCGTTGCTCGATACCGCATCTGTCAGGCCCGTCGCCTTTAAGAAGAGTGGAAATAACGTTTTGGATGAGGAACTTACTGCGGATCCTTATCCGACCTGGCAAAAACTCGAGGAGTTGGTTGACAAGGGCAAGATCAGAAACATCGGTATTAGCAAGTAAGAATCACCTTTTTTAATCTTGAATGCTTGCTCAATGTGTATACCGTCAGCTTCAACATCCGAAGGTTTGTCGCAGCAGCTCTTTGTTTGAATTTTACTTACACGTTATTCGTTTCAAAGGGTTCAGAATTTGACATCCAATCCCTTGAAGTATCATCCAGCTGTTAACCAGGTCGAGCTCAATTTCTGGAACCCTCAACCTGAGCTCCTCAAGGTCGGTTTCGTAACACATGCACCGTTTCCGAACCATAATCAATACGATATTACACAGTGGTCGAAAGAGAACGGCCTTTTGCTGGAGGCATACTCACCACTCGGTAGCAGCAAACAAGTTGGAGAGAGTCTTGCTGTTATTGAGGTACGCGAGACTCTTTCTCATTAATCGTGCCTTGCACATTCTCACTGCGCATATCGTAATTCAGGTAAAAGACATTGCTTGCAAACTTGGTATTACACCTGCGCAAGTGATCATATCATGGCATGTCCAGCGTGGCGTAAGTACTACCGCGTGACATATCGGACAAACCTGACTGTTGGTCTTCAGACGGTCGTCCTACCTAAGAGTGTGACACCGTCCCGCATCGTCGAGAACTTCCATGGTAAGCTTCACTCGTCACCATTGTAAATTAAGAAGGAAGAACTGACCGCCTTTGATAGTCTTTGAAATCCCTCAAGAGGACTTTGAAAGACTCGAGAAGGCCGCTGCTTCACACCCTCCAAAGCGTGTCGTGAACCCCAGCAAGGGCTGGAAACTCCCCTTTGATGTATTCGATGGGGAGTAAGCGGAACTGTTGAACATTGTGTTCTTATTTCAATTGCTTAGCATGTTGTATTCGCTAGCTCTGTAGTAAAGCGATTTGTCTTAATCACGTGATGAATGATGTTTGTTTGGCATGGGCTTTTGATCCAAACAACCGCCCTCACAATTATCCAAAACAGGAAGACAGCCATTCCACACACTGTGCCAAAATGTCGTTCCAACAACCACATCCAGATGCTCCATGCCTCCGCTTTCCAGAAAATATCGGACTTCATGCAAACGTGACTATTGAAGCTGCAGCCAACATGCTTGCCCGCGCTACCCAACTATCCCTCACAGTTCCTTATCCATGGACGTTTATCGACAAGCCCGTCGGTATGTCAGCACGTGACAGGACTCGAACGAAGTGTGCTGACATGTCCGTTTCAATTTCAGAGGGCCAAGTTCTCCTCCTCTTCCTCCCCAACCCCGCACAATTTCCCAATGATGGTATCCGGTATCAAGACCAGGAAACGCGCTATGCACTCCCTGCTCCCGGCAATAGGGTGCGTATTTGGCCTCTACAAACCATACCAACTTACTGGCGATGACCTGTTGTCCAGGAAATCGAAGTCTTGGAAATCAAATGTGGATTCGTCCCCAACGCACAAGAGACGACCGCTTGGCGGCTCCGACGTCGGTACCGCCTCACCAAAGGTGGTCATCCACATATTACGCTTGTGCATTATACACGTGGACCAGTGATCCGTGAGTCTAGGCACATTCTTGTTCTATCAGTCTCGCGTTTCAGATATCCTCTGTACTCTCCCTCCTTATCGCCCGGACTGAGTTTGCATACGTCACGACGTTTAAACGATAAAAATCATTCTCCGACTTGCCAAACGTCTTTTCTGTCTTGCACTCCATGTGCGTGGTCGTTGGCATCTTCCAACCATGGATTACGAGCATAGCAACTGTATCACTCTTTTCGAACCGATTTCTTGGAGTCCTTCATCGTTTTGCACTTCTGATGCTGATACTCCCTTAGAAACGATTCCTTCGCTGCTGAATTCGCCCGTGCGACAATACCCGCTCCGCCAGATCACTGAACCTCCCGTGTACGTCATGGGCGACAAAGCTGGACAAAAAGTCTATCCTCCTTCTGCTGGCCCACCTCCGCCACAAGGTCCAATGGGCATGAACCCTCAGGCGATGGGGATGAATCAACCAGGCATGGGAATGCCGCCGCAGGCCATGAATCCCCAAGCAATGGGTATGAACCCGCAGGGGATAGGTATGTCCCCTCAAGCCATGCTGGCACAGCAGAACAGCAACATGGAGTCGTTGGAAAGACGGCGGGAACGGGAGCGTGAACGCGAACGTGCACGGGAGCGAAGTGGTAGTATGGGTGCGGTGCGTTCACACTCATCGTTCTCGAACGTGTGTGAGGCTTACCATTTTTGGGGCCCTCGTAGCAGCGGCCGGGTCCACCCCGATTCGACGACGACGACTCTGCAGGTGGGGACGAGTCCTTGTTTTCGCGTGTGAGGCATCCCCATGGCAACTTATTGACGTCTTAGACGAGTTTGAGATGATATCGACACGGACGCTCGCGATCACGCGGTATAAACGCAACCACGAACTCATGGAAGAGGTCTTTAAAAAGGCCGCTTTTGGTGATTATCCCGATTGCCACCCTCATCCTCGTATACCACTCATCCCATTGCCAGGTGCACTCGTAACCCCTCCCCCGGCCCGGCCCGCATACTCGATCTTTGACAAGGCCGAGCTCGAGTCCAAGGTGGTGAGTGGTTTCTGAGCGATGTGGTGCTGTGCGAGCGTGGCTGATGGTTTAAGCAGGCAAAGTTGCAACAGGAAGTCGAGGTGCTACAAGCGCAGGCTGCGGAACGCACAGCGCGACGGTCTGCGGCGGAAGACGTGATCGTTGCTAGCGGACATACGCCCATGGAGGTGTCTGCTTAGTTGTAGGTGTATGGGTTGGGTTGGTTGGTTGGGAACGAGGTGGATGTATGATATTTCCGTTCTGTTCTCGCGATCTCATAGTTGTCGATGAACATGCTATTATCCATGGACCTCTTTCCGGTTGACGGAGATCTGAGCAGCACATGCATTTTCAGGGAGTGTTCGGACAAGTCGGATGTTCGGAAAGGTCAACTCCCATACTTTTTGGTTCTGTTGGCCTTTCGAAACCGAATCTTGGCGCAAAAGTTATAGCCAGTCTGAAATCCATATTGAGCCAGGGGGTCCTGTAGCTTTGACCTAAGACGAAATTCCACACGGAAAATCACAGTGCTCGGCGTGCTTTTCGTCGAGCTCGTGTGGCGATTGGTCCCATTTTGAGACTGTGACTTGATGGTTTCGTCTGCCGCAGATCTGTCTCGATACAAATAACATAGGAGTCCTCCTACACGTAAACCTGTTAGCTTCAGTGACTCACCGTGTCCACACACCATAGGCTGGCGAAGCCATTCTGGTCCAACGCCTGTTCAGCTATCACGGTGGCAATCAAATTGTGGTCCGTTTTCCAAGCCATATAGTTCATGAACGGTCTCCTGCATTGATCGGGAAAATTCCTGAAGTGTATGATATGTATGGACTTGTTCGTGTTGCGATATCTGCGTTCGAGTCAGGCTTGTAAAGACGTTATCGCTTGGACTGCAAACTCGAAACTATGATGCTGACTGAGCCTTCGTTAATTTCACGGTCACGTGATTACTGACAATGGCCGATTCAGGGCAGATTGGGGGTCCGCGAGCCGAGAAGCTCCCAAGGGGGTCGGTGTCGGTGTCGGAGTTTGGACCCAGAAGGGGTAGTGTACACTTTCTACCTACGAAAAGCTACATTTGTGTACCCCTAACCCTAGTGTGTGAACCGACTCCTTCGTCGGGTCTGCCGCTTTGCCGAGCGGAGTCCGAAAATAGGTCGACCAATCGACCCCTTCGCATGACAGTGCTCCCCGATTCAGAACGTGTGCGGTGATCTTGAATATTCTTATCAGATTGATCTAATTCTCGAGCCTGAAGCTTGACTCCGCCCAGTCTCATATCGAGACTGGAAAGAATATATATCGCATGCTACAACTCGTGTCATGCGTCTAAGTACTACTATTACACACCATCTTAGGAACGTGCAGAGCCTGGTGCAAGACTGATGACTCGGAGTGTTTGTGGTACGGTCCGAAAGTCACCTTACCTTGGGGAATGAGACCGATCACTTGGAAGAGCCAAAAGCCCGAGACTCGCGCATTACTCCGCTGGGCGAGGTGTACCGAGAGAAACCACGCCCGTCGTTGTAATAAGTCGAGCCGTTGGGGTTGTAGTAGTAAAAGCTCCCGTCGCTATTCAAAGCCATGCATGTCACCCCGTGGACCAATTACGCCGGAGAGTAGTACGCACGCGTTGGAGTAATGATACCCAAATCCTGCACTACCAAAGTCGCGAGCGCACCAATGATTGCCCTGTCGCGGAATCGTTAACACGAGCCACGCGGACACGATCGGGGAGTCTACTCACCCGACTGTTTACACCACCGCCGGTACATTTGTACCTGCAAGAGTTGCTATTCCGGTTCTTCGACATTGTCAGTGTGGAGGCAAAGGGCGAGATGGACGAGACGGGCGATCTTTATAACTCCTGATTGTTTATTCTTTGTTTCTGTGGGCCAAGTTGGTCGACATCGGAGGTACTGTTATCTCGCGCCTCGCGCCCCGAGTCAAACCAAAGTGTCACAGCGTGACGGACCCCATAGTATGGCTCCTGCTTGGGATTTCATCAAATGTCTCATATCGACGACAACCTATTTCTTTGTGGCGCGTCGTCTGTTCCGGTTCACGATCGAAGAGGATTGATGCTTCATGCTTCACATAGTGTACAAAAAATTACATTTCGCCCCTCGTAACATGTTCAAAGGTCTCTGCACGCTTGTACGCAATACATTTCCAGAACACACCATACTGGACGATCTCACTCCCTTGGACTGATTTCCTTCAAGATAGCCGCGGAAGCAAGTTTCCGCCCATTTCCTTTTGCTCTGCAAACTTCCTTCAAATGCTTCGCTGACGCTCTGAACTTGCCCGCTTCTTCGCCGTCTCCTGTGACCCTCACCAACGCTCTACCAAATTCCTCTGCACAAACACCCGGCGCACTCGTCTTACTCCCGAAAATACCAATGTTCAGGAACTCGGCGCGGGTCGCATAGTCGTATGTGTCATACCAGACGGGCATGACAATGTGGGGCACGCCGGACCTGTTCAGTAGAGTGAATCCAGATATGTCATCAAAACCCCAGATGAGAAGGCTCACCAGACGCCCTCATAGAATGAATTCGCCCCTCCGTGGTGGACCGTACAAACCACATTTGGATGTTGCAACAACGAGACTGGCTCCACGTCCAACCAGGCCACTACCTTCACCCTCCCTTCCTTGATCTCTTTTCCGATGATGTCGTCAATCAATTTGCGAACGTCCCCATCTGCTCTAACCTTCCAGAGTACCTGGATTTTGCTAGACCCCCGTCGCGCATGGTGATCCAACAATATGCGGAGTGCACCAATAACCTCCCTTGCGATCTTCTCGTTCGAGACCACATGCGATCCTAGATTAATCGAGATGGTCGGTCCATTGTCCAACCACTTTACCAACTCTGGATCGCTCTCTTCGAGGGGATCAAATGGCACGATGATCGGTCCGCAGAGGAGTAAATCCTCCGGGATGACCGCGAAGGGGAAGTCGGTTTCAGGGAGTGCGGGACAGATATACTTCACTCCAGGGTAAAGCTGGGTTCCAAAGATATTCTCTAGCCCAAGGGATCTGCGGATGGCCCCGATCCGTTTTATGTTCACTGACGTCATCATGAGTATATTGAATCGAATGTGGAGATAGATGTTGAGGGGAATCTGCCACCACTCGAGAGGAAACGGAAACCCGGAACACCCACTGGTCAAAGGTTGAGCTTAAGAAGATCAAAAAAATTGATATGACGACGGACATGGGATATTTCCAAAACGCGGCAAAGTACGGTTGTACGTTCGTCGCGGCTTCCTTGAGGCCAATTGGGTAGATAACCATGAACTTTTGACCAAGGAGCTTGCAGGCGTCCAACGCGGAATAGAACAACGTATCAACTACCACCACGTTCGGTTTGATGGTCGTGATAATCTCTTCACAGGCCTTGACGGCAGTGAGGTACTCCTCCGGGCTCCATGGAAACAGTGCCACCTCCACTTTTGTATATCCTTCCAACGCGCCTGACACGCCAGGAGGATGGATGAAGTTGGTCGCGTTTACGCCGAGCCTTTTGACAGCTTCCGCGTATGATGTGACGCCCTTGCATTCGCGGAAGATGACAGAACCTGTAGTTTGACCGATGGAACGCGAGGCGTGACGGTCAATGAGCTCTTGAAGCCGAGTGACACGACCACTGAGCGACGCAAAGGACGAGATGTAGACGTTCACCCCTGCGAGTGCGAGTTCATATGAGGTTGCAAGGTTCACGTTGGATTGGCCATACTCTGGGTATGTAAATATAAGCACGGTTGGAGCCTGTGGGGAACTCATGATGGGCGGGATGGGCTGCTGTTGGGATGCAAAGATAGGAAAGCTCGGGAGTCATTTTAACGCCGAGGTAGAAGATGACTCGAATACTATATCAGGGGCGGAACCAAATCAACGCAGTGCTTAGCAACAGTATTGTACGTACACCAATTGCACCGAGTACGGAGGCTGCCAAAGTCGACAAAGTTCACGACGAGGCGATGACATTGACACGGTGCCATGTGGGACCGCAGTACTCAGTCGCAGGCCTGAAAGATCTGATTTTATGATAGTGCAGATTCGGGGAGCACCGTCATGCGAAGGGGTACAATGATTTGGACTACACTGACGAACCAAGGCAAAGGTACAAACATCGATTGGTCGACCTATTTTCGAACTCCGTTCGGCAAAGCGGCAGACCCGACGGAGTACTAGTGCTACTTCTAGACTTCATCGCCAATGTTGTCCAAGAGCTCTGCATCGTCCACTGGCATGAAGTTCGGCGAAGGACCACTGACATAGCAAGCCTGACAAAACGTGCTACAAACCAGTTTCGTTGAATTCGCGACTCGGACAAGACAATACTCTTCGTAACTAGTAGCAAGCCTGAAATCGAATCTTTGAAAGAGTCCTTCACAACGCAAGGAGAGTGCGCGTGTCAGCTGGCTCCACAGCGACTAGCATGCACGCCGTCCCATAAAAGTGTTCCAACTCTGACTCGTTGCCGTACGTCATAAACGTGCTCTTGATATCCACCGACGATTTCATCGGCGTGATCTCCAACACTTGTGCGATGGGGTCCTTGTAAAATGGTGCCAACCACGGGGCATCGCAGGACTCAGAGAAGAAAAGCTTGTCCATCTCGCTCCGATTAACCGAGTACGTTCCTCCGACGAGATAAATACCTTCAACTTGCTCAATGGTCAGCCCTTCGAGGGCCTCTCGAAGGTATTCAAACGACCCGGCCTCGGAGTCTTCTACTTCTACCACGTCAAGTTCGCTGCTGGTGATGAGATTGATCCGTGGGTCAAGGATCCTGCGATAAAGCAACCTGAGATAATAACGCAGGCCAAGCTCGTCGCAAACGTCCGCAAGCACGCGGTCCGATCCTTTCAACTGGCCCAACAACTGGTCGAGCAGGTTATGGCCTGTGTGGGCATACTCGTGGGCAAGACCAAATCCCAGATAGCCTCCGTCAGGGAGTTTTGACTTGTCGTTTACCATATCGACCAGTGCTTGCTTGAGTTGGAGGCGGAATGGAGTGGGGATGGGAATGGGCGTGATGAGATGGGTGGGTTTGTGGTAAAGGTTGTAAGTGAGCGTGACGCGGTAACCCGACGTAACGGGCAAGACTTCATGCTCGATGTCACTGAAGAACGCGACAAAGCAAACAGAAGACTCGGTTGCACCCGCGAATTTGTCGGTGAAATCAATGGTCCAATCTTTTCCGCCGTGGCGAAGCACGAGTTGACCGCCCTCGTGCACAGTGGGGAGGACAACTACCAATGAACCGAACATGTTCTGACCCCGTGGGGTGTCCTTGTGAGCCTTGAAGAAATCACCCTTTCCTAAGAAACAAGTGGATTAATAGGGGTGGAAACGACACTGATCATAATGCTCACCATAGACATTTAACTTGTATAACTCCATATCCATTCCTGCAAAGCTCCGAGTGAGCAATGCATCAGATACTTGCTCGTGGATCCCGAGGCTATGGGGATCAAACAGTGTCGCAAAAGAGGTCAGATCCATCTTCCCTGCTTTCCTATAGGATTCATCCAAAACATTCTCTCCATTATGGCCAAACTCTGCTGGTTTGCAAGTACGATACAGCTCTTCGAGCTCGCCTGGCTCAACGCTGGAAAATTCGATGCGGCTACACATGGGTCAAACATATCTGAGCCTCGGTTTCATAAAGGGGCTCAAGGTGGCTCACCGGTGGAAGCCACCGTCGGTATAGTACAAAATGCGCTGATAATCCGGGATGGCACATATTCCGCTGTAGAATGGGTCTGGGTCGCGCAACGCGGTCTGCAACGCGATCACTTTGGGGTCTGGACGATATGCTGGCTTGTGATGCCTATGGGCGCACATGGTGAGGAGGCGAGTTGTAAATGACACCGCCACTATCTACATCAGTTATCCACATCAGTTTAGGGGCCATAAATATGAGGCTGTTTTACCTGATACCGTGCGCTCTATCTTGCAATTGTTTATCTTCGTCTGGAGTGTCGACTGAGTAGCGTCAATGTGACCCACACATGTTCAACTAGCAGAAAAGAGCCTTGTGCAAATCTGACAGTGTTGGTCAAAAACGTGAACATGCTAGTGGAAGGATAGTATACGGATCACCACATAATGAGCTTGAACTGTACTACTAAGTAACCGAACACCAATGAGGACATAAGAGGTTGTCTTGGAGCTGCAATTTTTTCTCGGTCGGTGACTACGACTGTGCGACAGAAATTCGTAACTGTTGAATCTTGTAGCTGTGTAGTTTTAGGGGTAAGATAATAACACAGACTCTAAACTTATACCAAGATAGAGAGTTCAGCGTACAAAATGTTTCCCTAGAGGTCCGGAACAGAAGCTCGGTGCCGTGATTGGTCTATCATGATCATTGGAGGCAGAACCTCAAGTACGCGGCGAGACAAACTTGCGACAAGTCGTAACCAGCGAGCCCATAATCAAATTATTGCCTCTCGAAGGCATTCAAACGACCCGGCCTTGGGGTCTTCTGCTTCTACCACGTCAAGTTCGCTGCTGGTGATGAGATTGATCCGTGGGTCAAGGATCCTGCGATAAAGCAACCTAAGATAATAACGCAGGCCAAGCTCGTCGCAAACGTCCGCAAGCACGCGGTCCGATCCTTTCAATTGGCCCAATAACAAGTCGAGCAGGTTGCTCCACGTGTGGGGATGAGACCAAATCCCGCATAGCCACCGTTGGGGAGTTTTGTCTTGTCGTTCACCAGATCGACAAGTGCTTGCTTGAGTTGAAGGCGGAATGGAGTAGGAATGGGGGTGGGGGAATGGATGGGTTTATGGTAAAGGTTGCAAGTGAGCGTGACACGATGACCTGATGTCCATGTAAGACTTCATGCTCGATGTCAATAAAGAACGCAACCAAGCAAACCGAAGGCTCGGTCGCAGCGGCAAATTTGTGGCTGAGATCAACGGTCCAATCTTTTCCGCTATGGCGGAGCACGAGTTGACTGCCCTCGTGCACAGTGGGGAGGACGACAACCAAGGACCCAAACATGTTCTGACCCCGTGGGGTGTCCTTGCGAGCCTTGAAGAAATCACCCTTGCCTGCGAAACAGTGATTCAAGGTTCAGAACAATAGAAATGGGGACCCATCCAAGTGCGCACCATAGACATTCAGCTTGTACAGCTCCATATCCATCCCTGCAAGACATAAAGTGAGCAACGCACTTGATACCTGGTCGGGAATTCCGGGGCTGCGCGGATCGAAAAGCGTCGAAATAGTCTTGCCCGTTTTTCTATACGACTCGTCGAGAACATTCTTCACGTCATGCCCGAACTCTATTGGTTCGCAATACGATACAATCTCGCCCGGTCCAACGTTGGAAAAAGTCGATGCAGCTACACGGAGGAGGTCACCGTCGGTGTAGTACAAAATACGCTGATAATCTGGGATGGCGCCTATTCCGCTGTAGAACGGGTCGGGGTCGCGCCACGCGACGTTGGGTCTGAAAGATATTCTGGCTTGTAATCTCTGTAGGAGGTGAGGAGGGAGTTGTGAATGTCACCGCGTCACCTTCCGAGTCATCGTCATTTTGGCTGCCATGACACATCGGTTGAAGGGGCCATAAACATACGGTTCTGCGATTTTCGATACAGTAAAACACGTTCTATTTGGTGTTTCCCTTCGTTTGGAGCGTCGACTGAGAGTACCGTCAAAGCGAGCCGTCCGTTTCCTCAAAGAGCGAGCCTTCAGTGACCGTGACATTGTTGGACTTGTGGTTTTTGTGGCTGTGTATTTTTTAGGAGTAAACTAACTGACAACAATAAGACCAAGTATCTGGGCTGTGCCCGAATGAGATTTGATTGCCATTCCGCAGATACAAGTACAACGTGTGGTGAACAAGAAAAAAGTGAAGAATCCAAAAAATGGAGAGGAGAGTCAGATGAATAAATAGCCTTTGTCAACGAGAAAGTGATCTGTACGTGCCAATCCACCAGAAACGCATCATGAGAGGTAATGTCCGAATATGAACGTGAGTGAGTATGTTAGAAGGGTGAGGACATCAAAGAAGAAAGTGCGCGGTTGAGAACGAGAGGGACATGTGATAATGAATACAAAGTAACTGATATCACATATCGTTGTGGAGACTAGAGACAGTGGGAAGAAACAAATTCATGAGCACGATGCCATTACTGACGAGACGAGACAAACGCGTTGGGCACGTCTATCACAGGTGAGACTCACAGACGCAATTTGTTGAGGGTTAGGGTAACAGGACGACGCCGATTGGAGAGGATAAGCACAGAGAAATAAGTAGGTGTTTGAGTCGAAGCGTTAGAAAAAGTGCCGCGCAGTACTGTCGGGTTCGTATCCCACACTGCGGCTCCGCGTACCGTTTTTGCAGGGAATCGGGATCGGCGTGGCGCTGGGCTCGCGGAGAAACATACCCGTAGTAAATTGTCCCGTTCTCGATGACGAAGAATCTTCCCTGATACTCGCTCGGGATCGGCGAAGGGGCGACGCCGACGACACTGGCGGTGTGCTCTCAGCCCTTTTGCTCCCCTTGGATTCGCCGGAGCGATGCGTGCAATGTAGCCTGCGCAGCTTCTCTGCCGCGGATGACATGCCGTTGAAGTGCGTCGTGAACTCTGCAATGGGGTTCAGTCCTAATGCAGAAGCCCAGTGGGCAGTGTTATCCAATACATCTGCGCCAGAATACATCTCTCGACCACGAGCAGGCTCGCTGCCAAGATCAGATCGCGTAGTAGAAGCCCCTATTGAAGGAGTGAAGTGGGTGTTCAGTCGTGGGTCTGCCTTTCTCGGGCTCCGACCGCGTTCGACGGAAGATGTAGGCGACATGAGAGCCGAGCCACCGATATCCAGAGGTCTAGACGCGTGCTCGACATCGTCGCACGCAGTCGCAAGCGGCAAACGCGTAATTCGTGGTCTAGATGCACTCCGACTAGTACTTCTAGTCATGAGCGAACTGGAAGTTGTGACAGAGGTACGAGAAAGGGACCTGCGAGGACGAGAGGAGGGCCGGTCGAGGCCTGTGCGGTCGAGTGAACGCGATCGCGATCGGCGACGCGTTGACGTGGGGGGTTGGTGGCAGAAATGTGCGAACTCAATTTCGTCCGCATGCGATACAGAAGCAGCTTCATCAACTTCATCCCATCCAATGTCCCAGGCTATCTCATCCACCATCGCGATCGTCGAACGGTGCCGCACGTCAGGCTCAAGGCATCCATTCAACACACGAGCTGCTCCACGCCCAATATCACAAGGCATGTCGTATGCGCCTGAAAAGAGTGCATGAGTGAACAAGGGACATAGATGTGTCATTACCCACCATGAAGAATTCTCATTGTCAGCCTAGGCT
Source organism: Tylopilus felleus (assembly GCA_038091295.1). Taxonomy (NCBI): domain Eukaryota; kingdom Fungi; phylum Basidiomycota; class Agaricomycetes; order Boletales; family Boletaceae; genus Tylopilus; species Tylopilus felleus. The sequence goes on along the minus strand of JBBPOE010000435.1, from coordinate 6,459 downwards.
CAAACGGATCAGAAAACGGAAGTCGACCGGTAAGCAGTGCATAGAGCAGACACCCTAACGCCCACATATCCTGTGCCGGGTTTGCACCGTGATGCCTCCCAGGTGCTTGCGGTGACAGAAGTTCTGGTGCAGCATACGGTAATGAGCCCGGTTGAAATGCGTGAGCAGGATGGACAGGAGTAGGGGAATGTTCGCCAACGGGAGTAGACGTGCGATGACGACGAGGCCCACGTCGTAAGATGGATGCGTGGGCGGGCAATGGGGCCTTTGATTGTCGCACTGTGTGATGTATGGCGGATCTGTGGCGAAGAAAGGGGCTATGTTGGTTGTCCAAGCGCTCGTCGTCGTCTGACTCGCCTATTTTGCGAGTGAGGCCAAAGTCGCATATTCGACAGACACCCATTTCGTCTACAAGAACATTTTCAAGCTTGATGTCTCTGTGAACATATCTTGCGACTTCGTGCAGGTATCGTACACCTCGAACGACTTGGCGAAACATCATCCCAGCGTCGTCATGAGGTAAACCCGGCGTGCCGTCCCGTTTGAGTATATCGAAAAGTGAGCCGGCGGGGCAGAAGAGTGTGATATAAAAGTCGGCGTAAGACGTATGTTCGGTGGAGAAGAGAGGAAGGATATGTTCATGGCTGAGGGAGGACCAGATCTCGGTTTCATGGTCAAGACGCTTTCTGGTCAAGGACGGATCGCTTTGCCTTTCGACATCTGATCGCCTCACGATCTTGATCGCAACGACGCCGCCTGAGGGAGAGAAGGCACGCCTGATGGTGGAAAAGCCACCAAGGCCGATGACTGGACCCAGGACGTAGCCAGCCACCGTTTCGCCTTCATCGCCAGGCATCCGAGTTGGATGAGACTGTATAGGAGGTGTGAATGCGGCCAAAAACATGGCCGCAGGAGAGCTGTTCGCTTCGTGTGAAAGATGAGAATCGGATGAGCTCGACTCTTCTTGCAAGAGCCTTTGCGAGACTTGTTGATCAAGATCCGAGGACGAAGGGACAGTATCTGGAGGGTCTGGAAGGTTGCCTGGGTGATAAAGGATGCTGAAGAACGAACCCCATGGATTCCCGACAGTGTCCATGGGTGAGGAGGGCTCGGGGGATTGTGAGAACGAGCAAGGGTCGCTAGATGACTGAAAAGGGTGGTGATGATTTTTTGGGGGCGTTAAATAAAGGAGAGGACGAAGAGACGGAGGCTCGAACGAGAAAGCCTTAAAAGCGAGTTGGAAGCGGAAAGCGAGCTGTGCGGGGACAGGAGAAGGAAGGAAGGAAGAGTCATCTCATTTGATCGTGGGAATAGTTTGCCGTTTTGACTCTAGTACACGGCATGGCTTCCGTAAGTGGATATCAAAACAATAACCGGCGGAACATAGTACTTACACCACTCAAGGACCATTATAATACGGCATAACCTGCCATCTTCATCTTCAAAAAAAGTACCACGCTGAGAACAGCAGGGCCGAACAGGGAAGCATGTTTGTGTCCGCTCGTGATGCGGTTATAGTGAGTCACTTCCAATAAAGGGTGACCAAAAAAAATCTTCGGTTTGGAGCCGGCGAACTTGAAGACCTGTTCCGAGTCGTTCTCAGGAGAATGAAGATCTACCAACGATCTCGAACCCTCTCCGCAGTAACCTCTCAACTCAAATAGAGCTCTCAAACGGGCAGTGTCACAACGCTCTACCTTGGTACCCGTTCCATCCTGGTAGCTCCCACGGAACGACGTCGAAACTCCTTACCCTTCCTTGTGCAGACTAACCCTTTGGTCCTTAATCGTAGGCACAAGTTGAAACGTTTGGCGTTTATGTTTAGCGTTGAACAGAACCCCCATTATATACCAATACCGGATCGAAACGGTGCACCGTTCAGGTGAGTCTGACCTTCTACAACGAACGTACTGACACCTGACTGATCCCATCACACAAAAAAGCACCTGTTTGATCAAGCAGTGCGCAGACCGGAGACCATCATCACGCGCGTGTCCTCCCTCTACACACGCGGCGAAGTTCCGTCCGACCATCTCGCCCACCACATATTTACTCCCATCCACAAATACTTAATAGATCATATAGCTACGGCCCCACGCCCTCGCTTGTAATGCTCTCGCTAACGTTCGCCAAGAGGACGAAAAGAAACGTCGTCTTTCCTTCGCGCCCACTGGATCAAGCACGGTGGATGTTCGACTTCTTCGATCCTGATGTCCCTGACGGCAAAATTCGCCCTGTGGCCCTTCACTGATCCCCATCGGCCGACGGCCAGTATACTGAGAGATTGACACCGAGTCGGAACAACTACACTCTTATTCTGGGAATGACCCTGAAACCATTCAGAAGGCAGATGTGATGGTGATACAGGCACAACATCTATTCTGAGCACGCAAGCAATCCGCTCAATCTAGGTCTAGGTCGGTCCTCCGACTGACCCTTCGATGTTTCGGGACGTACAGGGGACGTAGGAAACAGTGTGTGGATGTAATTCCATACTAGATCTATCATCTGACTCGTATCAAAAAAATGGCAAGGATGCACGGTGGGTGGGTCTTGAACTTGGCACATTGGTGAAACGAGACTCCTTACTGACCAGGCTTCGATTCAAGTCTGGAATAAAGCAAGTGTACCAAGGGTTGATCTGCGAGATGTGGAACGCGGAATGCGATATCGTCGTGCATGATGTATCATCCTGAGCTCCGCCACCCACCACGGTGCTTTGCATTCCCTTCTCATTCCCTGAAAGATGCTAAAGACGGGGCCATCTCCGCAGGTGGTCACGTTTGCGGCTACTCAAAAAGACACCGACTCGCCGCCCGACTTCCCTCCAGCGCATCCCATTTACAAAAGGGCCTATGAGCTTGGCCAACTTTGAGCAATCTCGCGTTTGCGTGCCACGGATCTCATCCTGACGACAAAAAAAAGTGTAGATCGAATCTCGTTCGTATTATACCCCTCCCCATACTCTGAAATCGTCTTCATACCAGGTTCGTTGCTTTGCAGGTGACGCTGATAGCAGCCAAGATCGAGCAAGAAACACACCGCATTCTTAATCGACTCGAACGGGCGACGACCAGCGTGAAATGTCCTGGTGCCTCACTTTTTTTTCACGTCATCGATCATTCCCATCCATCGAGACTTGAAATGCTGCGAGCCATCGCTGTCGCTTGCTTTATACAAAAAGGCTTGGATCTTGGATGGCTTTGCTGGAAGGATGACCTTTTTTGGTGCATGCTATGCCTGTACTTGTGTAAATTACAACGACAGAAGACGCAGATAGTGCGCCAGGTATATACTGTTAGAGGAACACGATTAAATACTGGGAAGAGTAAGTCGAAATGGACGAGACCGAACACAAAGGAGTGGATGTGCCATGTCGCACTAGGCGTGGCTACAAATCAACGAAAGGTAAGGAGTGTCAAATGAGGGGTTGTTCTCCATCATAGATCACCAGGGGCGAACACGTCGACTTGCGTCAAGAGGCCCATCAACAAATGTCCACTTCCCGGTCGCGACCCATGCGTCCAAACAAAATCTCTCCAACGCCAAGCCCTAGGATGATAGAGATGATGTAGGCACCATTGTACGTCCTGTGCGCGCCCGCGTTTGAGCCTTTCGAACGTGCTTTTACAGAAAAGGCAACTCGAGACTCACATGACGACCAACATGAGCGCATACGCAAACGTCGACTGAATGGCTTGAATGACGCCACGCGGGATATCGTGAGAGAATCTGAACGGAGGGACGAGCGGCTGCCCGTGTGCAGAACCTGCAGGGGCTTCGCAGGGATCTAACTTGCCTGTGCTAGAGCACCCGTCGCTCGACACCACGACCGCTCTACGGGCTCTAGTCAGAACATCGCGCGCACGAGAACATCGACGACGTGCGAACCTAGCTCTCCAGCGTGTTTCTTGAGTGCGTCGGAAGGCCGCGAAAGAACGTTCCAAGATGGCAAACAAAAACAAGCCAATGCAAGCACCAGCGATCGCACTGTGAGACAAAGGCCTCCAAGAGTCGAAGAGAACAGCGTCTGCATTTCCGAAATGCAACCATGGAATCATACTCATCGACATCGACATGCTCGTCGTAGTGTTCATCGAGCTCGAGTTGCCCATCGAGTTGTCCATTTTGTTGTTGTTCGTGTTGTTCGTTCACATTGGGTGGCTATACGGTATTTAAAGCGCTTTCGGTTAGTGAGGACTGGGAAGTGGCGAAGCAGGCGACATAAGCGAAGGACGATGCTGTGGCTGCCAGCAAGTATCAAGACAAGTCAGCCTGGAAATATCCGGATCGACCCCACAGTACCGTCAACCTCAGTCACCACTGGCAATGGGCCAGTAGCAAACAAATGGCGTCACCGTCGAATGCGTGGCGCGCCCATTATCAAACGCCTTCGGGGAAAGGGGTGAGTTAATCCACCAAGGTGGCCGAATAGGCACGATGCGGTGATGGAAACGTCATGTCAGCTCTGACAGACAGCAGTTGCAGCGGCGTCTATAACATCAGTCGTGCTACCACATGTGATAATTACCGTCGAGTCAGGCGTCGAGCTGAAACAGAGGGAGAAATAAATGTGCTGGCGACTCTGACGAGACAGGTAAGATGACGGTGGTGTCGTCATCGACGATGCGGCAGACTCGGAAAGCCATGGCTAAACATAGTCTCCAGTTAAGCAAGAGGCGAGGGAGGGACCACCATCGAGGACTTGGAGGGTACTAGCAACACAACACAGTACAGGTCGAGAACCATGCTCCCACTGGCATTCATGCCTTGCCTTGCACTGCTGCATGCCTGTGTACGGTATGGTCACGGTCGACAGAGGGCCTGGTCCTATGAGCATTGAAGCTGTGCAGCTGGAAGTGAATGCGAGGATCAAAAGAAGGAAGAAGGAAGAAGTAGGAGGGTGCTCCGGTCACGATCGTGGCGACTCGGAACACCTTTAATTTTTACGACTTACCCCGCTGACGCCTATCGGCAAGACGGACCGTCGATCCCGTGCAATTCTCATCGTCGATTGTCCTAGTACAGTACCACATCAATTCCGTGATCTTGGAACGATCTCGGGGACAAGACAATGTAGTGTGTACACTAACTGATGATCAGCGAACACGACGAGGGTGATGAGTTGACGACGATCACGAGGCGGTGATGGTTGTATGTACACTCATACTATGCCTCGCCTTAGTAGCCACTCTGCGTACTCGTCGTCGCCCATGTACTGTGGATTCACTACGTCATGCGCATCACGGGCCCACTGCCAGGCACCTGTCAGGGATGTGTGCATAGGTTTCTTCAAGAGTTTCATCCTCTTTGTGCCTGTCACAGTTGAGTCGGTGTTGCTGTAGCTTGGAAAACTGCAGGTAGAACCAAGCCGACTCCCTCCGATCCCCTTCTGCAAAGACCTGGTTCATCACAGTGGTGGTGTCTCGTTGCTGAACCCTCATATTATCCGTCCGCAAATCCAACCTGAGATGGCTAAAGGTCCAGATTCTATCAACCTTTAAAAAGGTGACTGCCGCCTGACATCATACTAGCAAGAGCCGGTTGTTCTGGTTCACTCGTAGGAACAGGATGACTCTCTGCAGGCATTGCAAATAACATCCTATACCTTCGATGTACCGGCATCCCAACATGATTCGGACCTTGGATTGATGTCTACATCCTCATCAAACCCCGCGACTCGGACCCCTTTCCAGACAACTCGAAGTCATTAGACTCTGAGTTCAAGGACCGGTAGAATGCGTCATCGCTGAACATGATTGAATCCATCGTCGGCCCTTTCCGTTCATAATAGATGCTCTTGCGTAGGTTGAACATGATGCGTGATGCAAGCACACTGTGGAGGGTGATCTGGGGTCTGCAGGAGAAACCACCATCGTCAGAGCTTCGGTGAAGCAAAGAAGTTAAACGCGTACATGTCCAAAAGGTCGCTGAATTGGAACTGAACACAACCCTTCTCGTTAACATTGTCTGGATGCGTGCCGAGGAAGAGATATATTTACCGGAAATGCGCCGTCGACGATTGTGTTGGCGAATGTGATGACTGCGCTTTAAGGTAAGCTACGCGTCTATAGGCGTGAAACTTTCTCTTACGTATGATGCAGACGATATAAAACATGCCGTCCCGATAGATTGTGTACACGATGGATATCCTCACATCACGATAGGAACGAAAATGCTTAAAGACCGTTAAAAACAATATCACTAAAATAAATCAGCATAGACAGTGACGAATCGATTCGATAGGCTACTCACCCATTTCGAAAACCAATAAGAGCAAATATACCAAAGTACTATTTCGACTGGCGGTCAAATAGCAACCCGGAGGAGATTGTGCTGTGTACCGGACAGATGAGTATAGAGAAGAATGTAGCGCGAGACTTACCTCCAGGGATAAGTTGTATTGGTACGACGCTGATCCCGACAGCCCCTGCGATCGTCACCTAAGTCACGTCGTCG
>JBBPOE010000434.1:0-24007 GCA_038091295.1 Tylopilus felleus | reverse complement strand
CACTGGGAAATCGCGAGCGGTCCGTGAGATGGCTAACCTGATCTTCACAATCCCTATCAACATCAGTGACACAGATGATATTTGTATGCGTCTTCCTCTTACGCGACAACGTTTTCATCGAGTTCCGTTCTAGGGCCGAAGTACCCGCCGCCAGATAAATCATTGCGTCGCTACTTGGTAGATGAATCACCGAACGACGAGGACGGATGCTTTTTGCATTATTTGGTGTTCTTCATGTACCTCTTTTCCTTCATAGCCGAAGAACTCGATCGCTGGTCCACCGTGAGAAGTCCCAAGCTATCCGTGTGGCGAGGGCATTTGGACGATCGGGTAAACCGCGACCGATATATGCTACTGTGGTTGAGATGTGCTGCGTAGGTTGATCTCTGTGAGATATGTAAACCCGAAGACGCTGACACTAAGTTACACAATCGTTTCTCCTTCCAGATGATTCCCTTGGACTTTCAAGCAGTTCAAGACAGCACCAATTCGCATTTCTCTACACAATACTGAGAGGGTCAAGATCGTGTTATACATCGACGAAGCCCAGGAGCTCAATGTGCCATTCGGACTGGGCGATAACTTGAATGATCGCACGCGACTCGACACTCTCCTGTCGGTGCTCGATATGTTCCGTAAACAGCCCCTGTTTTCCCTCCTCATCTCCACACAGAAATTGCTGCGTGTCCCGGTCAGAGCCGAGTCGGTCGAAGCGGAATAGAGTGATTAGATATCCGTTCATACCTCTAGCCCAACGCCACTACCATTCTTTGCCGTCGCCGCAGTCTTCGGGGCAGATACGTTCTCTACTCGAAGTACGGAAGAACCTGACGGACTTCGTTTATTTCTTTTTCAAAGACGTACGGACCTACTTCGACGTTCGTCTCCTTACCATCATTCTTTTCCGTGGTTCTTGTTGACTTGACCAGTTCATGTACATTATTCGATGGCCTTTCAGTCTCCTACTTTGTTTTGTGGTCGTTCTGATTGTATAACCTAAATGAAGTCGTTACTTCGAGACTCGTCTTTGGTCTCCCAGGCTTCCGAAGGTGTGATGCAAATGTCTCTAGTATAAAGGGTTCCCCCTAGCTCATCAGCATGCCATTCTTGCGCTTCTTCATGTTTCATGCACTCCATATCTTCACTGTCAACTTGCTGCTGTACAACTTGGCAAGTGTCTTTGCCATCGCTGCATTCGATCCCGGCGTGTACGATATAAACGCTGTTACATGCCCTGCCACCGACAGGGTCCTCAACCAGACCATAAATATCACAATCGGTGATTACACCTCTGCCTATATGCGTTCCACAAGCCGATCTCTCATGGCGCAGAATATACCGATATCAATCCTTCTGTCACCACAACGACCATCTTGATGGTACATGGTTGGCCGAGCCTGTGGAGTAGCTGGGGTCACCAGATTGAACATTTCAAGGTAATTCGTATCGTTCTGCAACCAGCGCTTCGTCGTTCACGTGTACGTTTCAGCATGATTATCGCCTGGTGGCCATTGACGTCCGCGGTTTTGGAGGGTCCTCGCACCCTTCCGACATTCAATCGTCGAGCACCATGGCTGATATCACAGGAGACTTGACATGTGTACTCGAGCATGCTGTGGTGTCGAGTGCGATTTGTATGGGGTACGTTCCGCGGTCATTTTTTCCAAACGCTCTCACTCGTTGTGACAAAGTCATGATTGGGGTTCGGTCGTGTGCTACGACGCCGCAAGGAGACGCCCTGACGTGTTCTCCGCTGTGATCGGTGTGACAATTCCGGTGAGTCGAACGACGAGTCCCTTATTGCGTTCTAATTTTCTCTTTTATGACAGTACCTTCCCTCTTCAGGCGACTTCCAGCCCATCGAGTTTATCTCAGCCAAGATACCTACCCTTTCTTACCAAGTCTATTTTGCACGAAATACTTCCGAAGCCATCGTTGAGCTGAATAGAGATGTAAGACGCACATTGAGAGGCACATTGAGGAGCATCGCTAGTCCGCCTCCGAAGACATTTTTGCGCAGTCGAGAGACATTCATGGGAGCATGGGATGGCATAGAGGCAAGTTTTTTTAAATTCATTCTCGTCAGTTTTAGCGACCGACCTGTTCCTTGTAGATCCCTCCGATTCCATTTTTTTCGAAACAGGAAGAAGATTACTTTGTAGAGAGGTTCAGCCGACAGGGGCTTGATCATTGTATGTTTTTGAGCTGATATTCTTTGGCGCAACAATGTTTACCTCAATCGATCTTTGTGATCGTCAGCACTGATGTTTTATACCACCGGCGTAAGTATCCATCTCTTTGATTCGTGTCTATCGATGCTGATGGGACTATATGCGGCAGAACAAGTATGGGACATGGAAATCTGCACATGACCAAGGAAATTTCACGATTCCCCAACCGGTTCTTTCGGTCATTCCCCTCAATGTGGGTACTCGATATATGTGTCTCATCTATGAGGTGTAAAGCGACTAACATCTATTCGAGGATCCCGTCGCTGACTGGAAAACGATGGCCACGTCTACAAAGGTGGCCATGTATTTGCCGCAGCTTACCACAAAGGTACGTATATACGGAGAGGTTGACCGGGTCGACTGCTCGCTGATACGTCACGGTGGATGTATGCAGACAATGGGAGGTGCACACTGGCCTCACATGGAATTCCCGCACGTGTTTAATGCAATCATGGAGGAGTGGCTCGCCGGAGTCGGATCAAAGGACAATGTAGGTGAGGGAGCCAGTGACCCGCCGACCGAGAGAGACAAGGGGAAATATGGCCTGACCGACGAGCTCTGAAGAAGGATGGCACTGAACAGCAGGCTACCAGTAGTAGACTCGTGTGAGATCATCGTTTCTGATCACTGTACAGTTTACAGCCTGATTATTCCCGCTTTGTTCGAGGTCTGTAAGTCTGCCGGAGTCTGGAGACCGCTGCGGCGACAGTCTTGCAATCATTGAATCGATGAAATGCAAGGTTGCATATGTGAGAGTACGAGCTGCGGTCTCGAGGATTTCCCTAAACTTCCCCGGTAAAACGTCACAGCCCGTTTACTGGAGTAGCTGTTGCTTGCACCGCAGTTCCGGAACTGCCAGCCTTGGCAGTCACATAGCTATTACTCGTACACGGCTACCCAAACACCTGCGGCACCTGTCATGTAAGAATGAGAACGAGTCGATCGTTGCATGCAAAACGCACCGCCAGGAATGTCATTATACGTCCACCATTGCGCAGTCCAGAGATCGCCACTGATATTCCTCGTCAATATAGGTAATCATGGTTAATGAACAACGGTCGTACTCGTATGTGACTTCGTCGCCGCCTACGTACTAGTGAGGGAATAAAACGTGAACGAGAACACATAGCGATACAGAAAAAAGATGACCTACAGCGACATCAGACTCCCACGGCGACACCCCGGAGCAAGAACCAGTGGGTGCTGTGCTGGTAGGCATGCTCGTTGTAGTCGTTAGCGTAGCCGAAGTGGTAGGCACGCTCGACGTAACGGGGGTTGTCGAAGCTGCAGGCGTACTCGTTGTCATGGTTGTGACAGTTCTTCCCGCAGTCAGCGCGTCCTTCACTGAAATATCATACCTATTGTTGGCTACCACCCAGTCAGTCCCATTTAAAACAGACGTTCCAATAAGGCACCAGAAAAGACGAACCATAGACTTGCGACATGTCCCACAGCATTACACCACCAAATGACGAATATTTGCTGCTCGTCTGCTCGATGATAGTAGCGATGGTCGAGGGATCAACGTAACCTGACCCTGCTGCGCTGGAAGACGCAGGAGCACCAATGAAGACCTTCACATTCGGGTTAGGCGACACCGTCGTGGCCCACTTGTCCCTGTTGTATCAATAAGATTCTCCAGGGCGAGAATGATGCCAGGCGATCCATACCAAGTAGCAAAGTCCCAGTCCTGTTGGAGGTAAGTATAAATTGCGCATATACGGAGATGAGTAATCACTGACGTTCGGATCATCATAATTGGTGAGCTCGCAGTAGTTGTTGTCTACATGACGAATGAGTGAGAGCTTCGCAAACTCCTTTGGTCTGAATACTTACAAAACTGGACAAAGACAGCATCGAAGGGAACAGCATTTATCGTATCGCCAATATATGCGTCTGGATAGGGACACTGGGGTGCTGTAGAGGCTATTTAGCAGTCACGATGGGCATAGTTGACATATTTTGCTCACCAGCAGTGATATAATACCTTGAATGCCAATAATCATAAGCAGAGCGACATCCAGAGTGAAGACAGTACAGACGATTTGTCACCACCATCCATGAGTTGACGGAGGGTTGTTAGGAAGGCGGCGAATCCCGTCTGCGTTCCACCCTCGATGTCCATATCGATTCTATCCGGTGATTACAACGCTTGATGTAGGACGCTTGATGAAGGAGGCTTACCCATCCAATACCGCATCACCAAACGGACGGGTAGCGCTCGTCCCACCAAGGAAAAGGTCCCAAATGAAATGCGCAAAAGCTTCACCTTCTGCGTCATCCGTAAAGGACGCTGCGCCAGTCGCTCCACCGAGCGAGATGGTCACAATCTTGCCTGCGTCCTGGCATGTCTGGATATCCGAAGCTAGGAACGTACAAATTGGGAGCTGAGTCCCTGGAAAGACGTCGTTCGTTGTGCTGCAAGTCTACGAGCACCCCGAGCGTCAGCTGTGCTTGTGGGGGGAGCATGCTTAAACTCACGTTTGCGAGATTGATTGACGGTAGGCCTCCTGTCGTGTTGAATACGTCCAAGAAAGCCACAGGTATTATATCAACAACGCTGTCGCCCTATCGCCAATGTAAAATGGGTAAAATAAGTAAAATGGAGCACGATACCCTACCTGGCAATAGTATGAGATGGGCTGTTGCCAGTAGGAAGTGTTGCTTGGATCGGTGGCGCCGAATGAATTCTGGCCCCAGTATCTGAACCATCAATGGTGGTAAGTTTGGGTGGATGACAAAGGTCACCACCCACATGGCCAACTGGAGCGAAACGTGAAGATGAGGGAATCATCACAGAATGACGACTCACGTTCGTGTTCACTGAGAGGTCGAATGCCCCAACCATAGGCAACGACAGAAGGAAGCCCGTGATCAAGAATGAGGGCACTAGGAGATGTCTCGTCTCCGAAAGAGGCACGGCGAAAGAGAGGCGAGACATGCTTGAGAGCCAGAAATCCCGGGATGAGCGAGTCAAGGCCTCGCTTGCACCATCAAGCTTTTATACAGCTGATGATTCCAAACAAGTTTGCTTCGAGGTACAGCTGTCGTCGCCCGACGGTCCAAGAAGGCACAAAAGCAGACGCTTCCCCATCTGTCCATACCTTTTACCTTCAAAGAGACATCCGACGCGGTGTGAGTAACTTGAAAAGGCTCGACATTTCACCAGAGTGAGGTGTCGTGTGACCATTTGCGAAATTTGCTCACCTCTTTAGGCGTGGATTTGGATCCTTGCTTGAACATCCGTGACTAGCTCGAGTGGCGATTCTAGTATGAGGAGCAGCACTTCGCCTCAGATGAGTCGCAATAGGTGAAGTAGCCTCCAATGAATCGGGAACGGGACTTGTCGTGTCATTCAATGCCAGCAGCGGACCAGCGCACATGATTCGACTGACCAGATGAAGAACAAAAAAAGGCAGGTCGCTCCTGAGCCTAAAGTATGTAAATCTTTCTCCATGCCAGCTAGAGATGCATCCTCTTGCCCAAAGGGGTTGGCAGTCCCCAGCCACTACGCTTCGTCGATAGCAACGTCATCGTTTCAGACAGTTGCGAGTCCACGAATTACTTTGGAGACATTTAATCTCGCAAAACCAGCCTTCCCCTGTAAACCCCAGTCTTGGCCTCCGCACACACCGCGGAAAGACGCCACCGATACGCAAACTCTTGGAATCATAGCCTATTTCTGGTTCTCTCGACCAGGAGGACACATCGAGGTCCAGTCCTAGTGAAGCTTCCTCAGCGTCTTTGGAGACAAGGGTTCCATGTGGCCGCTCGAACAGCTGACGCCCCTTCCTTCACACAGAAACGACCGAATTTTTCGAGTCAGGTCCCGTTGGTGGATTTCCTCCCTGTACCATATACTGACTGATGGGCTGTTCTTTTACCCTTATCAATGTGAGAAGACGGGGTAGTTAAAGGAAATCCCTGACGTGGTCCTATGAAAAGAGATCAACACTCGTGCTTCCCACTCCCGCTGGGTTTGTGCCTCTTTCTTTCGCTCCCATGGCTCCCACAAATCAATGGGTATAGTTCCCAAGAATGGCTGGATGACTTTCCGAGTTTCTTCTTGCTAAAGAACCCTTACGTGCATGTCCAAGTGGCATACCAAGTATCGACGCAAAGCAAAGAAGAGTCTGAAAAGGAATCATCCCGATTTGGGAGTTTTAGCTGCAACGGTACGTTGTTCGAGGTGGTGAATGGCTCGATACGATCGTGGTTCTTGATGGCTTGGACACGTGTTGGGCAACGGATTTATCTTTGTCACTGTTCACCTGTGAACCACATTACAGTCTTCATGGTTGCAGCAAGGAACAGGTCATCCGGTTGCACAAAACCACGGAGTGAAGAATTTTCGTGAGATGTTCGCAGACATGCGAGATAGTGATCTCCTAAAAACCCAGGTTCGTGACAACACGGTTGAAGATCTAGAACTGAAGTGGCAGCTCCATCGAAACGACTGTTTTTGGAGACCGAAGGAGGTACTTGCATGTCATGAGGAAGCCTCGGACCGGATTGAAGCTAAGTCGGAAACCTGATCACCACTGCTTCCAAACCTCGTTTGCTTGATCCTCCGCCATGCTGAGCAGTCAGCAAAAATGTATATCTCGTTCCCCGTAAACGAAGGAGGTAGAGAATGTGCTGGGGAATATGATTATACAGTGATAGGCACTCCAGTCCGTAACCTCATCTGACTCGTTCAGCGAGTCGTGCAGTGTCTCAATATCGTCGCCATGCCCACGATCCAAGCATCGAAATGCCACCATTCGATACTAGTGTCCAAACTTGAACGAGAACCCACCACCTCTTCCGCCAGCCTGGAAGAACTCTGAGAATGGATGCTGGCCACCAAAACCACCTTGGCCGCCAAATGGATTGCCACCATGGGAGTTCGGGTCGTTTGGATCGTCGCCGTTGTCGAAGCGCTGACGAAGTTCTGTGGATTTCATTAATAACAATATTTCATCCATTAAACAATGGGAAGACTCACCAGGTTTGCTGAGGACTTCATATGCTTCGTTTACAGCAGCCATTTTTGCTTCCGAACCGCCCTTGTCTGGATGAGCAGTCCTGGCAGCATTACGGCTAATCTTGAGGTGAGGACACGTCGATTCCAATAGGATGAAGACTACGTACTAGGCTTTCTTTATAGTCTTGGCATCAGCATCTCGTGCAACACCCAAGACCTTATAGTAGTCTTTTTGTTTCGACTGCTTCAACAGCCGTTGGGCTTTCTGCAACCGACCAAGTACCTGTACGACATGCAAAGTTAGCAACCAACCAGGATGGAAGGAACGATGAAGCACTTGCATCTCTGTCACTCCTACCACTGCCTTCCGCTGCTCTCTCGAATGCTCTCACAGCATCGTCCCACTCCTCACGGATGAGCAGTGCCTCACCCTTCCCGATCCATCCGTCGACCTCTGCAGTACCCTCAGACATCATCTCATTTGCGGCCTTGAGAGCATCCTCCGACATCGCTAAAAGTGCATCACACCATGCTTCGCCCTTCTTCGGTAGATTGAGCTTGGTATATGCACGGCACATAGACCGTAGGATATGTGCGCGTCGTGGACTTGAGAGTCGCACGTCAGGGATGGGTACTGAGGAGGACGAAGCGAAAAGCTCGCGTGAACCATGTTTCTGGATGGCCTCTTCAAAAGCAGACAAGAAACCGTCCCCCGGAAACTCTTTCGATGGACCGGCGACATGTTTTACTACACCCATCCAGTCGTTCTCCTGTATGTGCTTGTCGAGTTTGACGAAACTCTTGTCGAGTGTCTTCACTAGCCTGTGAGCAGGTTGACATGAAGGTGAATCGGGGTCTAGATGTAGACATTGTTTGAGAGGAGCAAGATGCGAGGTATGCGAGAAAGTAGATTGGGAAGATGGAAGAAGGAAATATGCCAATCGAAAGATATACATGAGCGAGGAAGTAGTTGGCTGGGTGAGATGCGACAGTCGGCTGTGAACACGTAGGTCAGTATGGTAACAAACTAAACGTAGACGGTACTAGCCTCAAGTCGACGACGGCACCTTGTGGTTCACCTCCTGCAAGGCTGCAATCGGCACGAATGCGACGAATCTCTGGACTGTGACTAGCGACTCGGAGAGCCTGCGTTGCTGCCTCCGAACAGACAGTCCAAAGCTGAGCGCGTTTGGCATTACTCGCTTTCTTCGCGGTCGTTTGAGCTTCTTTAATGTCCGCCATGAGTTCCTCGACAGCAGGACTGCCAGGAACCTTGGCTGCGTATGAATCAAGAGTGCTCATGGCTTGCGCGAAATCTCCATCCTTGGTGTATATCTTTGCCATCATCATGATTGCCTTATCGAATTCGCCCGAAGTTAGTTCGAGGACTTTGGAGAAGTCGCCCAAAGCACTGGAATGTCTGCTGAGCGAGTAGTACGCGGTGGCGCGTTTGTAGAAGAGAAGATAATCGCCTGGGGAGAGTGAGATCGCTTCTGTGTACGCTTTGGCGGCATCGCCAAAATGGCCAGAGGAAAGAAAGGCGTCTGCACGAGCGACGAGAGGTTGAAGACTTGGATGAGCTATTGAACCGGATGAACTCGACGGTTCACCAAGGACTGGAGAGACCAGAAACAAAAGTCCAGCGAGTGTTGGAATCCTCATCCAGATAAGAAGGCGTAAATGTGTAGGAAGATGGAGCGATGAAGGTCTTCCAGTCGAGAACAACCTTGAGGGTGGGTATACTAGGTACGTCAAGTTCAACTTGGCCATTTGGCAGGACACGTTCACTCTCCCACGCTAACCATGTTCTCGGGTTAGGGTTTGTACCAAAAAGAGCCAGTGAATTGATGATCTCATGGCCCTGGTTGACACCAATGGCCCGTCAATAGTTCGATTTATTTTAGCGAAGAAACGATGCGGCAGAGCTTTTGTTCACAAATGCTGTGGATGGATTGTGCGCCATTCGTGATGGTGTGTGTTAGGGTCATGTCGCCTTGAGGCAGTGAGTCGGAGCTATACCGTGACTAACCTGACCACTGTGCCCCTAGAGAGTTTCCCAGAACTCTTCGACGATGAAACCCATGAAAGGCTCGACAAGGCCGTGAATGAAGCGGATGATTTTGACTCCTTGTCCGGTGACTGGCGACATCGCGTTCTCCTTACCACGATGGTCGCTCTTGGTGAAGACATGGATAGAAAGTACATTAATGGTCAAGAAGAAAAAATGGCTGTCAATACCCATGGGGGGTTACGGGATGTACTCTCCTTTGCTTGGGAGCGCAAAACCTATCGCGAGATTCGAAACCTAGGTGCGTTTCTGCAATTCTTTTTGCCTCTATTATGTACCTACGTGCTGAATCGTTGTTGCGCCAGCCATTTTCAAGGTACCTCAATCAGACGCAGAAGGGCCAGCATCTAGATTACTGACTGACATTGTCACATTGCAGAGCCCGGTTGGTGCTTCCGACCTCAGCGTCCAAGTACGCATTGACTGTCTCTGCTAGATCTATAAATGAACTATGCTGCAGCTGTAGACGGTTTCTACGAGTATTTGACACGAAACGAAAAGCTATTCAAGGCTATAGAGCGTCCCTCGTATTATGCCAAGTTCTGCTCCGTCGTGCAAAGTTCAGGGACCGGAAAAACAAGGATATTAACTGAGGTCAGCCGGTGCTCATTTTTTCACAAGAGGCGTCGTGGCTGAATCGATCTTCAGTAGAGCAAGAAAGACGTGATAGTAATCTACATGAACTTGCGCGCAGAGACGGACACTCTGGGTTTTCCCGCTCATGATCCGATCCCCTCGCGAATCTTGACCAAATTTCCCCTGCGGAGCAAGATTACCGGACGGTCACGGTTTACTATGCTTTCTTCAAAGTTCGCCAAGATTCTTGTGTCGCCCAGCTGTCTTGTCCAAGACAGTCTAACGTTTCCGAACCTGCACAACAATTTGCGCTGCGCAGGACTGACACTATACATCAATACCAATCGCATATGTTTTGACATTTGCAAGACCGATCGACTACCTTCTTCATTGCGAGATTTATCTTTATCGTACCTCGACCTTGCGTTCTGCCCAATCTTCTCGTAACCGCGCTTCCACCAACTTGTCCAAATCCTTTGCAATGCCTACAGCGACGTACAGCAGCCGTATTATCTCGTCTGGAGCCGTTGGCACGCCGCCCGCCTTGTGCAAGACACAAATCTCGCGTTGTGCGTTGAGCGCGATGCTCATCGTTCCGGCGCTCAGTCTTTGTTCAAGCAACGAAGGGTCCACAACAGGACGGGTCGTCGGATCGGGGAAGAACGCAAACGTAATACAGAAAGGTGTGTGGTGGATAGCGAGCGGTACGGGCGCGCGCTCCTCTGGTGCATGCTACGACAATAGGGTCCTTTTTTTAGTCCAAAAGCCGTGACCACATTCTCTATAATACACGAACCACAATGACGTCGTCTCCAATGACCTCAACTTCTGGTCGACGAAAATGTTTGAAGGCGACGATGCCCGCGAGGCAGGCACAGTCGAGCATGTTGCCTGCGTCGGCGAGACAGTGGACTGTGAGACGGAGGTGCCAAACCTAGACAACCCCCATTTATGAGCATATAGAGTAAGACTACGGGGTGGACATGACGCACGCGTTGTCCAGCGAGGATGCAAAGCGATTCCTTGTCGATCGCGTCACTCCGCCTTAGAACCTTGTCGAGCATACGGGTCATCGCTACTTCCTCTTCAGACGGCCTACAATAGCAAAATGCATGAAAAAATAACAGAAGGCAGAACGTAGGTCCTACCGACCAAGTTCGTAATCGACAGAGGCCATCGGCGAAATTTCAGAGTGGATCGTGATCATGCCTTCCGACGACCGTTCGGGTGGCGGCTTGACCATTTTTGCATCAACATGGGCGATAACACTAGACAAGATGTATTAGACCTGCGCGACAAGCTGGTCAATGTGTTCGTGACGCGCACCGCGTTTTGCCAAATGTACATTCGACCCAACCTAGTTCTGACCCGAACGTGACTGTTGGCGTCCGTAGTTCGTATTGACCGCGTCCATCTAGACGAAGCGACTGTTTCAAGGCCTCGTAGGTGAATTCTTTCTCCGGTATTGAAGGTGATTGAGGACGCATCTGTCAAACGTCGAAATCTATCGCTTACGTACGCAGCAGCTAACCTTGTCTCCTACATCGAAAGATGGTCCGCTTGATCACCCACAATTTGCTCGCGTGCCATGCAAAGGGCTGCACCACCAACAATTTCCCGTTGCAATTACAAGACGTCCAGATCGAATTGCGTGAACAAGAGCTCAATCCAGATTTCATCACAAACATCCTTCCGAGACTCGAATGGCGCGCCCTCGTCGATGCAGCCACTTTGGCACGTATTCGTATGTCTCCATCTCAGGTTCATGTTCTGAACATGTGTGTGGTAGCTCGGTGATACGTCTCTCCCGCTTGAGCAACCAGAGATGACGGACGACGAATTCTTACAAAACCTACATCACGTCCTCCTAGAGGCAAGTCATCCCCCTCTTTTCCATTCTGATCCGTGCCGCAATCGCTTACGGTGGCTAGATCCATATCGTTGAAGGCGTGATGATATGCCCGAATTGCAAGCATTCATACCCGATCTCGAATGGCATTCCCAACATGGTGAGTGCATCCGCTCCATCTTGCATGATCTGCACAACCATAATTGCACTTTGCTCGTAGCTACTAGCGGAACACGAAATTGGTTGATGCTTGTCTCGATCTCAAAGTTTCTACCGACCGGATGCGATCAGTTGCATTTGACCCGAGAGTGATCCGGCTTTGCCGTAAACGCAACTAGTGATCAATTGATTCATTTTCATCGAAACCAAACATCTACGCTACCTGTGGTCTCAAGATAGTCAGTATTATCCCTCGAGTCTTGACTTCAGTGTTGGAATTGCTTAGTGGTCAGATACTCGTCCATTACTTGATGTCCTCGCCAAGGTTCAGGATGTGGTCATTTCTCGTTAGATCCATCCCTCCACCAACTTCTCCGTGGTTATCTCGCGTGTTGTGATATAAATACCGCTGCAAGATCCGTGATCCTCACTGGGAAAAATGAATCTTTATCGGGCTATGAGCGAGCAAGTGTGTCCTTTGCCTGGCTTTTACACTTGTCGCCTGAATGAGTCACAGTTCAAAGAAAAGCATTTAGTGTAACTGGACTAGGTGATAAAGTGGGAGTGTATTCGACCATTGCCAGTATGTGAGCTGCCAACCAACACCTCGACCTCGTTTTTATTGTACCATGAGCGTGGTGTTGAGGTACACCTCCTCGCTCGTTCCCACAAAGATTGTGAAGTTACCAGGCTCGACGACCCATCGGTGGCTAGAAAGGAGAGAGCACAACGCGGATTAATCCGCTTATTCGAGAAAGGGAATGGACGAGGACTTGCCTGAGAGACCACACCGCAAGTTGACTGGACATAACCGGGATGGTCACCGTCTGCGATTGTCCCGCACTACGACCGAGTCAGCCACACCGGAAGACGGAACGCAGGATGGCACCGGTCGAGACATCACGACTTACGGGATGTCCACTTTAGTGAAGCCGATCAACTCCATGTTCGGGGTGACGACGGAGCTGAAGAGATCCGTCATGTAAACCTGTTTAGGGAGGACAATCGAGACGTCGGCTCCAAAGCGCTGTGAATGTCTTGCTGTTTGAGACTGACCTGCACAACCTCCTTGCCGTCCATAGAGCCAGTGTTGTGGACGGTTACGGTCACGTTGAAATCCTCGTCCGTCCCGATCGTCAAACAGGATAACTGCAAAGCAGTGCTGATGGATAGTATGAGCACGCATATAGATGATGGGACCGAGGAACGGGTGATCGCACTAGTTGAATGTGGTGTAACTCAGTCCACGACCGAAGCTCCACGTAGGGACGGGAGTGTCCAGGACGTACTAACAACTCTGGGTTATAAAACAAAAAGACCACGCACGTCGAAAGGCACTTGCCTGGTGTCCAAACAAGAGGGAACCATTCGGGTAGATGGTTCCAGGGTCAACAGGTCGCCCGCCTTTGAGGTAGTTGTAAAAGGCGGGTGCAGTGGCCATGCTTCTTGGGAAGGACACGGGGAGTTTACCTTCCAAACGGTTATCGGTGAGCATGAATGTACCTGCTATACGACATTATAACATATACCAGACGGATTGACGGCGCCAAAAATGATTTCGGCAATGGCGAGGCCACCCAGCTCCCCTGGGTAGAACTGCTGGACCACAGCGTCCACGTCTGCACGTAGTCATAAATGTTCAGCTAACAGCCAGAGGTGGCTCATGACTTACTCTCTTGAATCCAAGGGTTGGTGACAGGCTTCCCGCTCACGAAAACCACGATGGTCGGGGTACCGGTAGCTTGAATAGCCTGCACCAGCGGGAACTGCGCGCCTACAAGACTCAAATCTGATAAATCGACGTGTTCTCCCGTTGTTGCATGTGTCCCGGGGGTCCACAAGAGTGTCTGGTCCAGCGACCACGTGCCGACCATGACGATGGCGACGTCAGATTCTTTTGCTGCTGCGATCGCTTCGGGGAAACCCGATTCGTCGTTCGACCAGAGCTTGCAGCCTTCTGCAAAGTTGATCCTGACAGATGTATCGGCCAGGAACTCTGTAAAACCCTGAAGGGGCGTTATGCCATTGTTGGATGCGTTGAAGAAGACATAATCGCCGAACTGGTGCAATGATAAGAGAGAGGCTTGATGCGGAGCGGAAAGGTCGCCTACCGTAACTCTATCGGACTGAGGCCCTATGAGAGCAATGGAACTGATGTTGGTGCCCAATGGGAGTATGTTGTTATTCTCAAGAAGCACGATGGCCTCACGTTCCATTTGATGGAGGAGGTCTCTGGTGGCTTGCGTCCGCATTGTGGATGCATAATCAGGGTATGGATACGGGTCTGAGAGACGTATTTAAACGCAGATTATATTCACGTGTTCTGACGTACTTTCGAAGAGTCCGAGAGCGAACTTGGTTCTGAGGATGGTCTTAACTGTTTCATCAACGTAACTAATATCCACGGTTCCACTTGTGATTTGGTCTAGAAAATAGGTTAGAAAGCAAAGTTGAACGAAATTAGCACAAACCTGGGAGCGTAAGATAAGTGTAGGTTCCACCACCCATTTCACCGCTGAGCCCGTTCTCTAGCGTGAGTTTGGCGGCACATTCCCTCGTGGGGCATATTCCATGCATAGTGATCAATAGGTCCACAGAGCCTGCATCAGTGGTGACAAAGTATTGGTAACTCCACTCATTACGGAGCTACGTCCACTGTGAAAAACAACATCATCGCACTCAAATGGCGCATGACTTACAACGTCGGTGAGCAGATCTATACCAGTGGTTATCAATTTGTGCTAACAATCAGGATGCCACCTACATTTGTTAGCGACATTGGGGACACCGTCATAACTTGCGTAGGCTGTCATTATAGAGAGCGCATCCATGCACGCGTAGTGGAACGGCTTGAGATAATAGGTCCGAAGATCACGCTCTCCTCCAGTGACAGGTGCGAGGTTCCTGCAATGCCCAGATTACTCCAGTGCAGCATTCCCATTAATTGTTAAACTCACAATCCTCCATGTGGGCTACCGTAAGCTGTGAAATGTTTGCATGTCGCAGCCATACGGGCAATCGCCGAGTCGCTGACATTGCGTCGGTGTCCAGACTGGATGCCAGTGACATATGCACGACCCATTTGACTCGTTCTAATGGTTTGTCGGTGACTGTACGAACGCGGTGAGAGCGGAGACGTACAAAAAGGGATCTTCACCATAGTTCTCTTCCACTCTACCCCATCGAAGCTCGCGGGACAAGTCAAGAACGGGTGCAAATAGCTGAGAATAACCAAGCCCTTCGGCTTCCGTGGAAATCGTGCTAGCAGCTTCTTGCAACAGTGGAGCGTTGAATGATGCCGCGAGACCAATTGGGGATGGCCATATTGTCCCATTATCCGTAAACCCATGAAGGCCTGGACGTCGATTGAATGATTGGACTCTGCTGAGTAATCCGTACAAAAAGAAATTTTCACCTTCAGATTGTATGATGGCAGGTATACCGAGGGTGGTGTTCTCCATCAAATATTTTTGTCCTATCGTGATGGCGTAAACGATCTTATCCCAGGGAGCCAGATAGCCGGCCCAGATAGCCCCGGCCTTGTACTCCATCATTTGCTCCTGCGTCGACGAGGTGAGCAATGAAGACATGTATGATAAAGTGCGGAGCATACTAGACCAGTTTGATTATATGTCAGTGTGTTGTCTAGAGGGTCAGTCATATTCATCCATCCGTCGATATCACCCTGTATGCTGTACCCCAGGTCTATAAGGACTACATATACACAACGACGAGAGAATACTCACAGTTGGGAAACCCTCTCTTGTACCGTCATTCTCGGTAATAGATCGTTCACCCGGTCTTCGATCGACGCGTTGGGATTCTGGTAGACGGGAAGTGAGCCGTCGAGGTTGGACCCTCTCGCTTCGATAGAGAAGTGCAAATCATCGCGAACGCCGAGGTGATTAACAGCAGCGACAGTTGAGAGGGTTGCGAACAAAACCAGGAAAATGGTCCGAGCAGGACCTTGGAAGCAGAAAGTGTTCGCCTTCATGTTTCGCGTCCCCGTGTCAATGGGGTGGCAAGCGACTCGGACTCAAGGTGCTTCTGGCATCCATTTATGCTGGGTCGGATTCGGAAATTATTTGAGGAAGCACGCTAAAGAAACAAGGAATGTCCATTCTAGTGAGCAACTTGAAACTTCTGGGGGGCCGAGGAGTGCGCATGACCGCGTCAGGGCAAACGAGGTCGGGCCGGGCCGCATGTGGCGTCAATGTCACACCTTTGCCGGACTTACTCCGATCAGTGGTACTGGCTCCACGGTGGCAGCAAAGTTGGTGGGTAAGTATTTCTTTCCGTCTCAATGAGCAGCTGATCGACCCACGTCTCTGTTTCCGCCTATGTTCACACCTGTGGTAATGAGATTCGGACTCAGCTTCTAAAAATATCAGTGTATACTCATTACTCAACTTGCAGTCCAATTCGTGTTTTGCAGTCACGGTAGAGTCCCAGCTAATCATTGTCAGCGAACACCGCTCATTTCCACGCATGGAAAAATCTGGCAAAAAGCCCCAGACGCAACATGATGCGTCTTGTGACGGCCCGCGTGTTAACCGCGATGTTCCCCGAACCCTTGCTACCCGGAACAATGTAGTTCACTCAGCCATCTCCAACATGAGCTTGCGGGGTCTGGTGTGCCTGTTCGCGCTTCTCTGTTCGCTTTTCATGGTAACCTCCAAAAACCGTCCGGTCCCTTTCGGTGAACCTCCCAGTGATGCAGTTGATCACGTGAACCCGTAAGCATCCTCTCGACTGGTTTTGTCTTTTCTATTAACTTGCGTAGACTGATAGGGAACAACGGCGACTCACCCAACGGCTCGGGAGGGATGATTCCCTCTACTGCACCACCATTCGCCATGACTCGATGGGTCGCACAAACGAGGATGAACTATGTGTCCGTCACACCTTATAACTATACAGATACTTCCATCCATGGTTTCCAGGGCACTCATCAGCCTGCCATCTGGATGGGTGAAAGTGGTCAGGTTACGGTATGCCCCGGTGCCGGAACGATCCATTCAAGGTTTGAGGATCGCGGTATGGCATTCAGCCACAAGACGGAGGTAGTCTCAGCCAGCTATTATAGTGTCGAATTGGACGCTATTGAAGGTGGTAATATATTTGCCGAACAAAGTGCAAGTAGGTATCGTCTTGGATCATTCAAGCCAAGACTGACTTGTATATGACTGCCTCCCGCAGCTTCTCGTGTTGGACATCTGCGTTTCACGTTCACGGAGACGAACGCTCCTTATATCTTAGTGGAAGCTACACGCCCTTCCGTCATTGCCTCATCCAACCCTAACAATGTCACATATCCCATGGGAAGTGTCGTCATTGACCCGGACCATCTAGAGATCTGTGGAAGCAATCCTGAGAGGCAGGACTACATCATAGCTCCTGTTTCTACACCTGCTACAAACTGGAGTGGGTACTTCTGCTCGAGATTTGACCAACCCTTTACCTCATGGGGCATCGTACAAAATGGAACCGTGGCTCCGAATCAAAAGAGCGGTGCTGGTGGGATGTTGTCTGCATATGCTACGTTTAAGCCGTCGCTAAAGCAGGTCAATGTCAGAGTCGCAGTTTCGTTCATATCGATCGACCAGGCTCGACAAAATCTCGAGAGGGAAATACCAGATGGCCAGTCTCTCGAGGAAACAGCCAGGTTCACTCGCGCTGCGTGGGCTGAGAAGCTTGACAGAATCGAGCTCGTCGGGGCGACGAAAGAGCAGAAAGACATCTTCTATACCGGGTTCTTCCATACCCTTCAGGTATGTTTACTGATCCTGACCATGCATATCTGCTCATCCACGCAGTATCCTTACGAACAAGATGAATATGGGAGGTACTATTCTGGTTACGACGACTCTGTTCATGAGGGTATATCTTATACTGGTTACTCTATCTGGGTGCGTTAAGCATTCTTTTTTCTGGAATCACGCTGATTTGTACTCAGGACACATATCGGGCTGAGTGGGCATGGCTTATCCTTTTCGCGCCGGAGAGAATTTCGGGAATGGTGCAAAGCATGATTCAAGACTACAATGAGGTATACAGCCCAGGGATCAGTGTCATTGCTTGCTCAACCACCCTTTCCTTCGTTGTAGGGTGGCTGGCTTCCGATGTGGAAAAATATCGTTGGTAAGATCACTCTCGCTGTTCCAGTTTTATTCTGATATCAGAGTAGAGACGAACATCATGGTATGTACGTCCAGCCTATCGAGTTCGTCTCATTAGTCGGCAGATTCAGGTTGCCACGCATTCGGACTCGCTCGTTGCAGAAGCCGTTCTGAAGGGGTTCACGGACTTCGACCTAGATACCGCCTGGAATGCGGTATATAAGGATGCTACCATACCCCCAGTCAATGACAGTACGACAACGTGAGTACATCTCAAGCGTGTTGATGATTACCTGACAATTATTCAGGTATGGAGATCGCGAAGAGGCACGCTTCATCAATATACAATTAAACTCACTGACATTTTTTTCAGTTCGTTGACTACGAAGTGCGTGCAGGTTTATCTTCCGTGTATGAGCAAATGGGCTGGGTCGCGGACGATATCCACTCCGAGTCTGCCTCTCGCACACTCGATTATTCCTGTGAGTATGTGGGTAGCTTATTGTTGAGGTCACCCCACAAACATTTGATAGATGACGACTTCGCGGTCTCTGTGCTTGCTGGTCTGCTCAATAAGACCACCGAACAGGTGTTCTTCCGGGAACGCGCAATGAACAACCCCTTCACCATCTTCAACCCTGCCACTGGATTTATGGAAGCGAGAAATGCAAGCGGGGCTTGGGCAGGCCCAGACAATGGGTGGACAGAGGGCGACAAATGGGCGTACACGTTCAATGTGGTACATGATATTCCTGGGTTGATCGAGCACAAGGGTGGAAACAAGAGCTTCGTCGATTTTTTGGATGAACATTTTGATGCTGGTGAGTGATGGCGATTCGTTCATATTCCCATTTCTTGGATGGCTCAATGGTAGTTTGTTAGGCCATAATGATCATACGAATGAGGTTCTGGAAAATGTCAATGGCGTGACCCTTACTGATATACTTCTCTACAGCCCTCTCACCATATTCCATACCTCTACTCGTTAGCCGGCGCAGCATCTAAATCGCATAGCCGTATTCGTCAGATCGCAGAGTCGAACTATAATGCAACCGTAAATGGGCTATCTGGGGTAAAGGCACATGTCGTTCGTCACTGCTTCTCAGCTTACTTTGGACGGCCCAGAACGAAGACTGCGGTCAGATGAGTGCCTGGTATCTCTTCAGCGCGCTTGGATTCTACCCGGTGAACCCTGTATCAGGTGAATACGTCATCGGGAGGTATGCATTCCTCTTTGTCTGTCCGGGTATTCTTTGGCGCTCACCCTGCATGCCAGCCCCCTTTTCGACAAGGTCTCTGTCAACTTGCCGTCGTCGAGCAAGAAACTGGATATCATTTCGCCTGGAGCGCCGACCAACCCTTATGTGTACTCTCTCGGCGTAAACGGACGCCAAGTGGAACAGCCCATCATTCGACACGATCAAATCGCGCAGGGAGGTGTCTTGGTATTCGAAATGAGGGACACGCCACAAGCTTGGGGGAGTGGGTTGACTTTCCAGCAATGAGTCATCGGTGCTCCTCTAAGAGGGGAGGTACCAGCCCACGCATTTGGATTTCGTCGCAGAAGCTAGTTGAGTTGATTGGCGTCACCTTGTGCTGCCATACGTTTTGTATTACCCCACTTTTGGAGAAGGGAATATGATGCCTTCCAAACCTTTTCACGCACTCTGACGAGTGGCTCGCCGAACGTTTTCCAGAAGAAGTGGGCATCTTCGACCCACGATGATCTAGCTTCAACTTTATTGCAATATACACACGATCCCGACGATGCGAGTCGATTCTGCTATGAACTGCCATTTTGCAACTGCATCTACACCTCCCTCGTGATGCAATCTGGTCCGTAGATCTGACTTCTTTCGCGTCAACCATCCGAGGGAGAGCGAGGTTGATTGGACAGCGACGTAAGGTGTCATTACGCGACCATGAGCTGTTTGGGAATTTGTCTGAGTGTAATGAGCTTCCACGTACACTGTAATCAGTGTAATGTGACACGCCAAGAATTACACTCCGTTCAGTCTGGAGCTAGAACACAGTAGTTGGCAATAGACCCACCAAGTAGATAGAAATGAGATGACGCACATACTTTCGTTTCGTACTTGCCTAACCACGCAAGGCGCACAGAACGTCCACAGAACGTCTTTGACACTGTTGTCCAAATTGATGTGGTCAGAGCTCCGGCGGTGATACGGAGCTGGATGTTCTGCACCTTCATGAGCTTCAGTGCCTGAGAGAAAGTACAGACAATACGATATTAAATTCACCTTTTCCATTAGATCGCCCCCATGCTCCCTCGCGTTCTGTGACCAAACTTGAAAAGAAAGATCAAAACCCCATCGAGATGGCCTGCGAAGGGAACATGTGATCTGTGCACGACCAAGTGACCGAAGTAAATTCAAAAGAGGATATCCTAATGGCATCATGGGATAAGTAAGCACGAATGACGGAACTGAGTCACGCTGCTCAGTGGCCCGGGTCGCCATCACACCACTGGCACGTTGTGGAACAGCACACTTACAGATAATCTTCATAGTTTAAGAAGTGGGGCGCAGTAAAATCAAAATGAAGGGACCCGGAAGAACAGAACGAGTCGGTGTTCAACGTAGTCCCAGGAAGATCCTGAGTCGGACCCAAACACCATTCGACATTGATCTGTATCTTGGCATCGATCGAGGTCATGTGATCAGCCCATATTTAGATCTCTTTAATTGCAGAGCTTTCCCACGGCCTTTTGTTTTCCTTTGTACTCTTCGCGAAAAGCAGGGCGTTTCAGCAACGTCGGCCCCCTTCATATACCACATGTCACTCGATGCAGGCTGTATCATTGATTCAGGTCCAGATACGGTTCAGGGAGTTTTACGTCGGCTGCAGCCAAAAGGATCAGCAGATTGGCTTCCTCCTTCGTCTACCCCATGCTTAATAATCAATCGTACGTATATTGATCTCTACACGTGCCTTTCGAACTAACGTTTCTCCAGTGTCCACTGCGCGGCTATGACAATCAAGTCGCATTAGCATTTCGAAGGATCGGTTCTTATTTCTGCAGTATACATAGAGCGCGGTAAACATTGACATTCATTTCAGGATAGTCACGGAGCAAAAGTATCAACATGCTACAATACGAATAGGCTGGATATTGGACAAAGATAAGCGTGCAAAATCGAGATGGTCATAGTAATAAATGCGTGTGTCCGAATAAACGAATTAGTAAGGTAATAGATAAATAAGTCCAAGATGATGATCCTCCATCATATAAATCGAAAAATAAATCACGATCCGTGGTGGTGAATGACACCCTCACTTCGTCTTGGCCGGCTCTGATGGACTCGCCTCGGGCCCAGATCCCGAGTCCAAGATGTTGGGCAACTTTCCCTCCTTAATCGCCTTCATCCGGTCTCGTATAACGGTTGCCATCTTGTAGGTCTTGTACAGTCCCTGGGTATGGTCGGGTTGCCAACCATCGGGTAGACGTTCTTCTTCCACCCATAGACGAAGGACGTCCATGTCAAGACCCTCTGCGGCCGCCTTTTCGCCGCCCAAGACACCAATCGCGATTGCCATCTCCCCGCGCGCAATCTCCGCATGGACGCCATCCAGCGGCCGTGACTCCTCTTCTCGCTTCACACGGATGTTAGCGACGTCTTCAAGGGTCATACGGCCGGGTAGGTAGTGTCCGCCTCCCTCGAGTGCGACCTTGACCAGGGAATCGCTCGGTTCAGTGGGTGCGTACTCCTCGTCGTCGTGCGCGTCAATGTGGAAGAGGGAGGCATCGTGCTCGATAAGGTTGTGTCGTGCAAGATCGGCGAGGGACATATCACGGTATTGCGCGAGGAGGAGAATCCCGCCAAAGGCAAGAATGTAAGCGAGTAGGGTGGAAAGATGGTATCCCTCCTTGAGGCCTTTAACGATATCGAACACGCCAATCTTTTTGCCATTTCGTGGTCTGATGGGGCGTACGCGGTTAGAAGTAGGGGACACAACGGCGCATGGGAAGAGACTCACAGATAGCCGTGGTTGGCCAGCGTGTTCAATGCTGGACAGGGCGACCTGAGGTCACTGGGTTGTGGAGGGCAGTAAGCATGAGTGTTGCCGGTGACAGGACATACACCGTCAGAGTGTGGGTGGTGGTCGTGAGGGTTAACAGGAGAAGCCAGCACGGGAGAGACTGGGCAGGACATGATAATTGTGGGTGGAGGAGGAATGGGATAGACGCTTGATTTGAAACTATGGGGTAGGCACCGAGTCTTGCGGGTTTATATACCCAGGGGGCTTCTACTTCTGGGCCCGAGTGTCCCCATCTGGATAGTCACAGTCGGACCTTCCTTGTTGAAGAACTCACCCGCCAAATTCATCACAATGGGCATCAGCAGAGCGGGTGGCAAATACGTACAGGAAAAAAAGTATGATAAGATGAGGATTGCGTTGATATGGAGACGCCTGGTCTTGCTGGCTTGGGGCACAGGTTGGAGCTCTGCAGGACACAGGAAGCGAACAGCAAGTAGCGTTGGGATCACACGGCGCCAAAAGGCTGTGGTGACCAAATCCTGGGAAATGAACATCCGTTGACGTGAAAGCTTACACAGCCTTTGAGATTGCGGAAACATTTGACCATTCGAGAATCCTCTGATCATTCTCTCGCTAACTTTTCAGGTTACATCCTCGCAACTTCAACGGCGCCGATTCTTCCGCCGTCCTCATCCCTGGTGAGTCACAACCTAGTTCTCAGAGGTTCGGGTCGGTCGTGTTTCGAGTCACTCTATGGCCACTGCCTTAGGTTCACCCCGCGATTTGTGACTCAGCGAAATTCCTCCGAGGAACTCATCACCGCGTCGCCGACATGACCAGCGCTGTTCCAACGACGACGCCCATAACATACGCTATGTCATTGCGATACAAGTCACATAGGTCCACTGATGCGGCGGCTGCGACCGTCGACGTACACACGGTTCGTGATCATGTCGTGATTGTAGATCTCAAGCGAGCTGATACCGCTAGTGAGCGCTGATCTACGCTCGCGTGGCCAGGTCCATGACCGTGAGAGTCAGTCAGGCTTGGTCTGTGCGCTACGCCGTAACCTTCGCCCCGATTTCCCCCTTGTATTTCCATCGTCCCTCTTCACAATCGATCGAACCGGACCTAGATGTTCCAGTAAATGGACGGAGTGATACTATCACGAGTCGGGGTTAAACACCCGCCGACCACTCGGATGGCGTCGGCGGGAACGGCTACACGGTTCTCCCCCCTTGAATCAACGTGGGTATATTGGCGAAGTCGACCAACCAAGCTCTTCTCGCGGATTCCTAGTAGTGGCTTCCAGTGGAACCCAGCCGGCCAGGCCCTTTCATTCCGCCCACGGCATCACGCTCGAACACTTTGGCACCCACGTTCGCGCTCCTGGTACCCTCCTTGGTTGCTATGTATGCACTATCATGTCTCATGGGGAACTTGCCGTTACAATAATATCGTAACTGATGGACTTGATCAGGGCACTTTTCGTCTGGGGCTGTTCCTCATTACGATCACCTTTCGCAATCTGCCAAGTACCGTATTATTGTGTTCGCCGCTTCTGGAGCTTACTATGTGCATAAACATGTGACATGTCTTGGCGCTGCCGCGGCGTATCTCGGCCTCGGGCATGGATAGCCCTGGTACCTTTTCCAAAGGAGTGCGGACCATTCTGCTCGGTATATGACTCCATTCCTCAACCTTGCGGCGGGTCCGCTGTTTTGAGTCATACAGACGATGTCAACGCCATCTCGACAGGGGCGCCGGCGCAGCCATACCGTATGATGCTGTGACCAAACACTGACTGTGAGACAATAATAACTCTACGTATATGGCTTGGACCACGGTGATGCCGATGACGTTGGGATCGTCTGATTCGTCTCTGCTTCTCTACATTCAAGAAATGGAATGCTGCATGCTCTTTGTTAATGTCAGGAACCCGACAATCAACACGTAGATTGGCTGGAAGAGAGAGAGTTACATGATCAACGGCGCATAATCGACGACGAGCCACTACGATACCTGGAAGAGAGAAGC
>JBBPOE010000433.1:0-24034 GCA_038091295.1 Tylopilus felleus | reverse complement strand
CTTCACTCTTGCCACACAAGGTCTCGCCACTTACTTCTCAGTTTGCCATTGAGTGCCACTGACAAAGGTCTCTCCCTTGCTCTAGCTTAACAGCCAGCTCTTGAGTGAGTTTGGTCGTTTCAGAATGTAATCACGGTATGTACTTTATATCAAGACTAAGCTCGGTGATTTTATTGACTTGGATTTACACCGAAGGGTATCACGACAAAACCCAAAAAACGTCAAAGAACAGCATGGATGCCCTCCCCACAGCCACCACCTTCCACGCTCCCGATGACGCTCCCACCAATCTCGCACCTTCCCCCCTCACTTCCCTCACGAAACAGCAGCGGTCGTCATTGTTTTCAGCAGTAAAAAAGAACATATACCGGTCGATGTTCGCCAACAACGCAGTGCCACGTACGAGGGTCGAGCGGAACAACATGATCAAAGCTGCCATCAATACTGCCTCTGAGGACGTACTTGGGTATCACCCACTGCCCGTAAAACTTCGAGTGCATTGCGTTGATGTGATGTGGGACATACGCACGGCCTTCCGACAATATGCGGAAGACACTGTTGATCTTTTTTTTGCATTACAGCTAACCCTTCAAGACAACAGAGATGAAATCGCGCACAGACAACATATAACTCGGAGCCTCCTTGCACAGCAACAGTATGCATACTTTCATCTACGTGACATAGTAAGCATCTCAAGCTTCCCTCTGTCTGCACGAAGAAAAATAATTTTATACAGCATACCACCAGATATTTCGAACACGAGTGCATCCGGAACGCCATCACCCAAGTGGTATGGCAGAAATTCAAGTGCAGTGATGTGCTGCAGCCAGAATCAATGACTCCAATCATTGCATTGGCCGCTGCCTCCTTCGTGATCGCCCTCGAGCGTCGCGAGTCTGGTGTCGTCGCTGACTCATCATCACCTGAACACTTTGTTCAGGTGTATCAACAAGTAATAACTTTCCTATGTACTATCATGGAAGACAACTTAGCACGAGAAAGGCTGATCGTGTACTGTCACTTAGTAATCACTCGTGCTACATTGATTCTCGGAGAAGGTGTGGCCGATGATGAAGATAATGACTTTTGATTACGTGATTACTTGTACTAGTAAATACGTGCCTTATCAATAAGATTAGATATTCTGATCCAACTCTGCTCGACAATTTCTTTTTCGCGTGTGATCCACCAATGAGAGGAGCTCGTCTACTGCACGTAAACTGCTGTAAGTCGCTAAAGCTCTACCGACCGCCAGTTTCATTTCAGTCGTTTTGCAGATGTGGTGGCTCAGGTCGCTCGGGTGCCGGTTAAAGCCCGCTCCGATGACCGGCGACTTGATGAAAACGAATACTTGTCTAGACTGACGTAGACTGCAACATCTCCAAGAGTAAAGTGCTCTCAAGATTACACGAAGCGATTAAATAACATTGTCCGGTAAGACATGTGTACAGCACCAAGTATAAGTAACTGTCCTTTGTTTGTGAAAAGCTTGTGATAAAATTCTTTCCTGTATAATTGTCCAGTTTGCGTACAACACGAGATGGGTCAAATAGGCTGATAGTCACTTTACACGATGGTAATTGTCTGGTTCAGCGTCTGCAAGAATGGATAGAATCCGGCCTGCACATGGACGGACACAAGTCAGCGTCCCGACAGAAAATACAGTCCTTTCAACTCACCCCAATGAGCGCTACATGTGCCACACCGATCAACGCAGTGCCTTTCGTAAACGAGCCAGGGACCTGCACTGTGAAGTTTTGGTAAGGTTGCAGGTAGACCTCATGGTACTGTGGATCGAAGGGCCCGTTGTACAAGATGGTGCCCATGTAGCTTGAAGGGGGTATGCAAGGACGGTTTAAGCAAGACCGCAGACCGATGACAATAGCAACCTCTTCAGAGCTCGATAAGAAGTTCTGAATAAAGGGCGAGATCAGTAATACGTTCAGGAAGGGGTAATCAAGAGGATGATGATGATGCTGTGGAGAGCGGCGGGACATACGGGGCGTTGCACTTGAACAATAAGGTTACTCCCCGCGTTCACGGTTTGGTTGTAAGTGGGCAGCCCGATATCAACGCTCTGTGCGAAGGTGGCGGCGGCGAAGAGGAAGAGAGCGAACAAGAACTTCAACATGGTAAGAGATTAGGGCAACAAGGAAGACGTGAGCAGCAAAGCGTGGTCGACGAGTTGCGCTTGCCAAATGCTCTACTATCGCTTTATACTATGGCTATGGCCATTGTTGCCCGTTCGCGCAGTGCTACCGAATGTTGAACGGGTTTGCGGTCATGATGACCGCGACAGTCCATCGGAAGCAAGAATGGAGAGCATGCGCCATCGGAAGTAGCTGGGGTGCGGCTGAAATTTTGTCGCCGGTATTGTGAAGTAAACGATTCACGCCGAAAAGACGATGGACCACGATCACCGTGCTAAGGAAGAGCTTGTCGACGCGGCATCCGAAATAATTACTTATGTAATAGCTCTGGTTATCTCAACCAATGCCGACTCTCCGAAAAACCACGTTAACCCCAGGATGGGCCTCGAATCTTCTTTCCCATCAAGTATGCTTGCGCCCTTGTAGAAAAGGCTCGTGCCCCCAAGTGCCACGTGCCAGTCGGGCGCGATTCCACCGTTCTCATTGTCCCTCAGTCACCTACGCTCAACTGTGCTACCTCCGCAGCACACATCGGATTAATCGTGAGCGATGGGTTCGGTCCTCCCACAAACCGTCGATGAGATCATTGGCGATTGTACCAAGCAAGTATACAGTATTACTCGTCCCGGAATCGCTAATCACCATAATTTCGTCCGTTAGGTTTCGTATACTGCTTCTGGGAAAAGTGAGATTCATAGCTGGATTTATGACAAGTCGGCTCACCTGGAACAGACGGGATGTGGTAAATCATCCCTGATCAACAAGGTCTTCGGCATCGATGCAGCGGTATGTTTCGAACCGATCTCCCTGCAGTGCGATCGTGGCCGATATGTTCAATAGGTGGTTTCTCATCACAATCCTGGAAGCGCAGACATCGGGCGAGAGTTCACTTCCCCTCAGAACAGCCGATTCATCCTCCATGACTCTCAGGGTTTCTTACCGAACAGCGAGTCAGAATTCAACGTTGTCAAGAACTTCATACAAGAAAGGATGGAAATGCCGAAGCTCAAAGACAGACTACACGCCGTCTGGTGAGTGTTGTAGCTCGCAACGCCTATCTGAGTCCGGTTTGAGTCAGTCTTAAAGGATTTGCATAAGTACACCCCATGGCGGAGAACGTCTTGGTGAGACTGGCGTGGAGAAAATCTTCGAAATCACTTATGACAAGCGTAAGTCATACCAAACCTTGGCGCCTTATGCCCTGATGAGCCAGGATGCAGTCCCCTTGATCATTACGTTGACAAAGTTCGACGTTCTCGTTACGACGATCATGATGGACATGCTACGAGATGATCCAAGCGCTGGAAATAAGGACGATGATGAACTATGGACAGACTCCCGAGTGAGAGCGACTCACGAGCTGAATGGGATTCTGAAGAACGTACCCCATAACTCCCTGCTGTGGCAACGACTGACAACTGCCGTGTCGAGTGAGTCGCTCCGAATCCCCATACTAACCTTAGTTCACCTGATATTTAGCAAACCGGAAGTTCGAGGACACTATCCCGACGTTGATTAAACTAACCGATGCGGAAATACAGAGACACCAGCTCCGTCACCAGGGGACTCACACGCGCATCGGGCCAGCATCTCTCATGTGGTCAATAGCTCAACGAGGGGATGTCGACATCAGCATTGCAGCCACAATCGAGTGAGGCATGTTTTCACTAACCCGATGGCGTGACGTGCTAATCACCTTTTTTGTTTCCGATAGTATCGGACGCAAGCGTACGTCATGTCATTTGCTCTGGGCGGTTTACTATATTGTCTTTATCTGCAGGATACTGGAGTGGTCTGGGTAGCGGTACAAACTTTGCAACCAAGACGCTCAGAGACTGCTTGTCCACTATTCACACAGATATCGTCACGATTTGGAACATTAAGGATAGTTCTAATGTACGTGGCACCCAACATATTTTTTCCTGTAATGACTGATTGTTCCAAGTACCTCGCTGGCAATAACTTCAAAGCCAGGATGTCCCATCTAGTCGACGACCTAGCGTCACTGGATCCAAATGATCCGTGGTACGTACTTTTTTTTTGTCTAGCCCAGTCTTCGCTAACTGATTGTTGTAGCGCAACTCCCACTCCAACCATAAATATTGTTGCAGCTCTCGCAGGTGCTGTTATACATCCCATTGGCATTGCAATTGCTGCTATAGGTGCTGCTGTCGAGGCAGCGAAGTGGGTTTACAATGTTTATCAAGTCGCGTGAGCAGAATGTGAGTTAATGCAGTGGTATGGAGAACTGACAATATTCTTTAGTCCACAAAACATTGCTTGTGTCATGGGATATATTGTGGACTTGACAATCATCATACGACTGTTGTCCATCTCCCATCGATCCAGCAATTACACCAGTGGTGCAATTGAAGAAGAAGCTGTTGGTGCCATTAAGGAATACATATCCTCCGGTAATCTTTCTGAAGTCCACAATAGGATCCGAAAATTTGTCAGTGAGAAGAATATGCTTTGGTTTATTGATGGTCGGGACCTTGTCTTGGAAGAGATTGAGTGCTTGATCAAGGAGTTTTGCAATGTTCCACAGCTGCCAGCATTCAGGGACTTGGAGGATGATCCATCTGCTCAAGTGAGACAATTTCCAAATTTCCATGTATACATAACAGAAGACTTGATTTGTGTAGCCCACCACAGACACCATCCCAAAGAGTCCAGGGAATGTCCCACAAGAGGATGTACATGTTCCTTCCCACATGAAAAGTAGGACACTGACTAGCTGCACTAGCAGTGCACTGTCTTATGATGTAAGTGAATTCTTTTTGGATTATATGTTCAGCAGTTAATCTAGGTGATTAAAGGGTGCTTTATTGGCCTCTCCAAAGAAGGCTGAGCATGACCAGCATACAGATGGACCAAGACTTCCTCTCACCAATGCTGGATGTTCAAATGTAACTGCAGCTGATGTTGCTAGACCACATGCTGCAGTAGCACAACCAATGGAAGGCAGTCAGAAGGTGAAACTGACATCCAAGAAAAACCATTTCAGTGGACTGAAATTCTGGAGCAAGAAGAGAAGTTGAAGTGGAGAATTGGCTGTAGAAGAGTACATCTTTTTGTTTCATTGGTTGTTGATCTTAGGACCAAGAGGAAGAGATAGTCAGACTCAGGTTTGATATAGATGTAGAAAAGGATAATATCAGAGAGTTGATTAGCTATGGGTGGAAGAGGTGGTGCTTGAACCATTACATATGTATTGCTATCTTTGTGCACATAACCTGTTACAGTATACAACTTGTGCTCAACTAAAATGTCTTTTGAAGGTTTATGTAAAAGAGGACCTGCATGGCCTATTAACTTATGTAAGTGGAGTCTGAAGTTTAGTACCTATCTAATTAACACAAATAGAAGTCAGTATATTTGGAGACTACCTGCCAACTTCCATTGATATTAAATTATTGCAGCTGTTCACATATTTACATATATATGGATTGATTGATACA
Source organism: Tylopilus felleus (assembly GCA_038091295.1). Taxonomy (NCBI): domain Eukaryota; kingdom Fungi; phylum Basidiomycota; class Agaricomycetes; order Boletales; family Boletaceae; genus Tylopilus; species Tylopilus felleus. Next base: position 18,423 of record JBBPOE010000433.1, on the reverse strand, counting down.
TAAAGCAAGTGCTTCATACATGATCTGTCATATTGTTACCTTTTTAGTGTTCAAATCATTTACAGTATGTTGTGCTTGGTTTAAAAAGAAACAATCATAAGATTGAATGGTGTTGATTGAGTGCTTATTAAAGTGTGGGCCCAATGAACAACTTGAAGCAGAAACATGTAGCAGAAATATGCTGCAGGAGATTCCTCAACAGATCTAGCTTAGAATTCTAAGTAAACCACAAAGAGACTTTACACATTTATACATGGACCAAATCAAGAGAGAAAGCCAGAAACATTGCTTTGAAGTAAAAGGATCATCTGATGAATTTGAAAGAACAACAGAGAATGTAAATGAATAACTAGAGGTTATGCTCTAGTAGGAGAAAGAAAACAGGTTGTGCTGATTTAATAGTACAAGAATAGTAACCAAGATGTGAAGAAAGGTGATGTGCTTTCCTGTGAAAAGAGATGAGAATTTAATAAAGCATCCATATAATTTACATTACAGGGAGAGATTCGATGAGAATGAATCCAGTCCAAAAGGGCCTTGGTATTGACAATAATATCACCATTGGATGATTTTGAGATCTTGTCATCCAATCCAGCCACAAATTCCTTCCAGATATTAGATGCACAGCATTTTTCCAATGCTGTAGCAAACACTGCTGCTTGAAAGTGGTCCTTTTCCCAGTCAACCAAAGAAAATGAGAGATCAAGTGCAAGAGTGCAAGCTAGAAATTATCAGAAAATATTCCATGAGAAAAAAAGGTAACTTGCTCATTGTTACTCGTAGAGTTTGTATAGGCAATGGAAAGCCATTGACCTTGGATTGAGTAGGTTAATTAACATATGGTATGAATAGAAACTTCACAAACCAGTTGACTCTTTCTTTTGCATAAATGGTTGAGACATTCTGAGACAATTGTATTCTTTGAAATAATGGAATGAACAAAGAATAATTGTTACTTTAGGAAGTAATCAATATTAGCTTCAAAAATTATTACAATAATGGTAACTTACAAGAAGCATTATCCTTACCAACTAAAAAATGTAAATACATATGGTTATTTATCCATAGTCATGATAAATATCCAAATCATAGTAAATACAAGGAAACTCACCTGCTACAAAGAGAAATAATAAATAATTGTAAGAAACAAGCTGAAATATTAGAATGATCATAAACCTACATGCTAGAGGACAATAAGTCAATGAAAGTATGTTGAAATATAAGGTATCAACAAATACTTACAACCTGAAATATAAATAAATGATTTAATATAAATTAAAAAGTATGAAGAACTTACATGCTAAAATATCATAAAATATGTGTGTTATATGTTAATTATACTTTTCAGGATTTATTGTGAAACAAAAGGCTCACATTCTAGAGTGATAGAGGAGTAATAAGATAATATAGTCAATAAAACCTGACATAAAAATAATGTATCAATGATTTACTTACATGCTTGTATAATGAGGAATAAATATAAGTGAGAATAAATATATAATAATCTCATAGAGTACTTACTTCCTGTAGTGAAAATAATAATAATTTGAGTACAACTGTAAAACTTGTTTTGTAAATAGAAAGGACCACATATACCTCTTGTTGTGAATTGGTCTGTACAATGTTACAGAAAAGGTGAGCCAAACCTTATCAAAAAGAAAAAAGAAAAGAAAACTTGCCTCCTAATAGAAATGAGAATAAGATGACAAAACATACTAAGGATAATAAATATTGAAGACTTACATGCTATAAAAATAGTAATATTAAAGATGCTGATATTGCTTTATATCAGAATAAAATAGTAAACTTACATGCTAATGAAAAGTAGATTATATGCATGATTGATTATCTGATAAAAGCAAAAAGCTCACAATCTATATGTTAAAATAAACAAGATATCATAGAGAACAAATATACAAACATAAACTTACCTCCTAAAAGCAAAACAATGGAGTTCTCAAATTAATTGCTTGGTGCTGTAAAGCAAGAGAAAGCTGACCTGCTATATAAATGATAGATTAATAGACTCACAATGTAAGAATAACTGCTTTGTAAACACTTACCACTTGATGGACATCCTTTAAAAAAGATTAAATAAATAACACCAAGAAAATATATAAATCATAGTTGAACTTACAAACTGTTCCCAGTACAGAGTAATTCACCCAGTAAGCTAGAGAAAGTACAAACATATGGACAATAACTCACAGTCTTTAAAGATTCAGAAATGGAAGCACCAATGCAATGGTCACAGTGAGCAAGATTCAACATGGTGGTATTTATAAAAACTGACAGTCTGTAGGCAAGGGGAAAAAATGAGCAAATTGTATAAAATTGTATTTTTTACAATGAAACAAAGAGACTTACATGCTGTATAAAGAGCCTATAAGTTAAAAAAGGTCAAGAAGATAAATAAATCTTACGCGCTGTTATAAAACAGTGATTGTCAAATAGTGAGTACAAGCAAGTATAATGTTGGACTAAAACTTACACGCTATCAAACCATAATAATAAGCAAGAGCAAATGTGATGGGCATTACAGTTGTGACACTTACTCGCTAATAACAGTGAGAAAGATTCTACATAAATGCTATTATGAATGTAAACCACTTACCAGCTGAAACAAAAAAGAGATAAGCACTGGTTTGCATATTATAAATAGAAAATAAAAACTTACATTCTGAAGAAAACATATCAGTATCCAAGGAGAGTACAGAAGAATATGAATGTTGTTAAAAATACTGACCTCCTATAGGAAGAACAATGATATAACCATAATATGTGAGTGATATTTTATACTTTAAAAGCAAACTCACTTGCTACAAGATGCATGGCAAATTAAGCATAAGCTGAGTGATCACACATATTCATAACAGTAAATAGCTACTAACCTGCTGCAAAGTTAATAGGATAGTGAAAATCAGAAAAATTAAATATTGTTTCATGAGCAAAGAAATACTCACCCACTGTAAGAGGTGGCATAAGTATTCTATGTCATCATTTTAAAAAATACTTACAAACTATAAAGATTACAAGTGAAATTTTTCATAATTTCATGTATATTCAAACAACTTACCCACTGTAAAAAGTGAAATAATTGGATGTGATCAATATATCATTAGGATACAAAAACAAAAGAATAAAAACTTACATACTACAATATGATTATGGTATAAGCGAAGTCAATGAGTGAGATTGATTGACCATATCTTACCCACTGTAGAAAGTGTGATGTGTATTAAATATTGGGAAAACCAACCAAATATGTTGTCAAAACTCACCAACTGAGGAGTAATGGCAATAAGTCAATGTGTCATGAGTGACAACAACCTTTCAAGGTCATATAACAAACTTACAGTCTGCAGAAAAAACCAATCTGTAAGCACACACAAAATCAAGAGTATTGAAAAAAAAGAACTCACACGCTAGAATGTTGAAATATAAACAAAATAAGCAATGGAAAAGGTGAATAACTATGACCAAAACTCACAGCCTGTAAAAAATGGCATGGAATATGAGTATATTTTGAAAGTACAATATTGAAAGAAATAAACTTACAGCCTACATAAAATCAAGTTTCAGTTTCAGTTGAGAAGAACATAGTCTAATAGTTGTTAAATCACTTACATCCTATAGGGAGTTTGATATCATGAAAAGATAGCATGAGAAATTAGAAGAATAAATGGACATTACAATTGAGAAACTCACATCCTTCAGGCAATCCAATATTATAGATATATAAGAAGATCACTTCAAGACAATAATAGGCTCACATTCTAAAAGAAGAGTATGGTATGATCAGGGTAAGCAAGGCAGAGTTGACTGTATGGATATGTATTCAACATACAGCCTGTAAATAGAGAATGATATGAGCAAACATGCATAAAAATGGTAGTGACATTGAAGTGACATACCCACTGCAACCAGTAAAAAGAATGAATGGATTATGAGAACCAAACAAATGATATATAATGCCACTAAAATCACTTACAAGCTACCAGGTCAACCAAAGAAGGTATGTGAGAGATAAGCTTATGATGAGATACATAGCATCTTACATTCTTCACTTAGTTAGACAAACATGTTACATCCAAAAAATACATATACTCACCTCCTATATGATACAAGAACATTATATCAATTCAGTAGATGCAATAAATTATATCATTGACCTACAGTCTGTCAATGCAAATTCATTATGTTTCATTAGAATATGCTAGTGAAATGGGCCATACCGCCTCCAGACATCCCCCCAATCAAAAATAAGAAACAATTAGAATAGTGGAAAACAATACACACAGATACCTTGTTAGGAATGATCACCATCCATAACATGGCTAATTATGGACAAACTTACTGCCTAAATAAATGCTCAGTGATCATCAATGTATGATATAAGACAAATTTACATTCTAGCAAATTATCAGTTGTTTGAGTGATCATAATAATACAATGGCCTACCTCCTACATTGTAAAAGCCATGATGATTAGCATAAATATTGTATGCCAAACAAACTAGAATTCTCACAGCCTACAGCAAATAGTTTGCTTCACATATGTAAATCTAATAGTAAATCACTTACCAGCTGGAAGCTTTTAGATTAGACAGAATTCAAGAATATGAAAACATACCAAAATCTACAAGTAAAAGCAACTAAGGATTATAACTCATTTTAAATAGCACTGTTTATCTTACACCCTATATTATACCAACTCAGTACAAGTCTCTGTAGGATTGAGGCTATGAACTTACATCCTGTATTGAAATCAACCAAAAAGTTTAGACTTATGGCATACAACCAGATAAACATTTCAAGACAAACCTTTGACTTGTGTATTTGTGGTGGCAGCTATCAGTCAGAATCTATTGATATGTATTGCATGCCTTACAAGCTAGTCATTGAGAGTTAGCTTTGGCTATGTGATTTAGAATAAATACTTGCATCCTTTTCATAGCCTCAATGTTCCAGAGTCAGGTTTCAAAATAAGCAAACATACCATCTGATTGAGATATATTCAACTACTGTGAGAATAGCGAGAAAAAGTCTTACTAGTACATGTGGGAAACATTGGGTCATATCTTTCAGTAGTGATGCTTGTTGTTTCTTTGAGAGCCTACGGGCAAAAAAACCAACCCGAACTTGTGTGAATTCAGTACACATCTGAATTCATGACACTGTAGAGATTACCTTGGTTCAGTGACTTTGTTGCCCTTGGTATATATTATTGAACATGAACATGGAAGGAATAATACAGCAAGTAGACTCACTGGTTGATGGCTGTCTTAATGTTTGAGAACAGCTGATTGCGTCGCATAGACAAATTCAGAAGAAGAAGAATGCGAGAATCGAGTGCGCGGGCAGTTTCAAGCAAGAGAGCATCACAGCGAGTGTCTGGCTTTTGCATGTCTGCAGCGGGTCAAGTGAACAGGCCGAGCCGGCTGTCAAATATCGCAAGCATGGCTAACTTACCACGGAATTGGACACTTCGCTGGCCCGGAACAACCTCCTGCAGTCGAATAAGATAGTCACGCTGGAATATTTCCTTCAGCTGATTTGGTGCTTCTTGCTTTGCATCCCGAGGGGCCATTCCCCTGTCCAATAATTGAGCGAAAGCTCTGTTCTCCAAAACATCCATTTTTGTGAAGATCACGATGATTGGCACTATAGAGCAAACAGCCCGCTCTGAATAAGTGAACTCAAAAAGAATATTATTGCGCACCATCTCGGATGTCCTTGAGCCATTCGATCTCTGCAACAGTGAAAGGTCGATCGTTGCTAGTAGGAATGCAATACCTGCACCAGACGTCAGCAGTAAGGCCACAAGTGCAAAGCTGGGTACCATATAGCGTGCAACCCATCCTCCAATCGCTCAGCTTTGGTTCGCTTCTCGAGGAAATTCTTTACTTTATGTAGTTCGTCGACCGAGCCAGACTCGAAGCCACAGGAATCATGGAAAATAAAACCTTCGGCTGTCGGATAAACGAATTCTGTGTCGATGGTGTGCTCGCCCCGCTTGATAGGCTGACTTCGTGAATGTGTCGGGTACGAGTACCAATACGAACCTCGTTGGATGGCCTCAGATCATGACGTCCCTTAGGCAATGTTAGCATGGGCAAGAAAGCGATTGAAGTGTTTAAATACCATTTGGCCAACTATGAGCGGCTTGCGACCGTTGGCGTGGCATACCTTGTCTAAGATGGTCGTTTTCCCTGCATTGGCGTTCCCGACAATGAGAACGCGGAACCGTTTCACGTTGGTAGCGATCGTGAATTCCGTTGTAGTAGATGTATCCATCTTCAAGCAGGAGGCTGGGATGCTCAGATGCTGGAAAGGACTTGGGTGTCAGCGTGGGGTCACTATCGATACCATCGTCCAAGTTCTCACGGTCATGACTTGCTCGCCCACCAATCCTGACTTTCGGAGGCACCACGTTCGCTACCGTCGGCACACCCGAGCGTCCTTTTCCTCGGCAACAGATCTGCCAGTGTCTCCCTGTCTCTAGGAACTGATTACTTCCGGCTTGTCCTCGCCGTCATCGTTGTCAAAGGCGGGGTGGACATTAAAGTTGAGCACCTGGACCGTACTCTCTCCTGCTTTGGACGTGGAGAGGAACATCACGACGCGCTGTCCATGGACACGTCCACAGGCCCATTCAACATCGACGTAACTCAGGGACGCACGATCGACCAACCAACCTCAACCCCTTACTAGTAGGTGTCGACGATTCCCCCTTCCAGTATCACAGAACAAGACCTACTTGGCTGATAGCCACCAACTTACAGCGGATATTTTGGATTGTCTTCTGCTTTCCCTACATGAACGCAAAACATGCTACTTGAATATGTCCAACTCACCATCCGCCACTACCCCATCCACTGTTAACTCAAGCCTCAAACGCATAGAACCCCGCCACCATCATCATACAGACGCTTGGTAACCCTGCTGTCCGTCTCGGAGAGCTTCATGATCAATGCACAGTAAATTTCCTCAGCGTTCGAGATGAAGCCACTGGCAAGTTGCTCGACATTAATGCCAAAGCTCTCTCTCGGCTCTTGGCGGCCTTGTCAAGGCCTGGTTTGGCGACATACTTCAGTGACACGCTCCTCCAGAATGCGACGCTCGACTCGGCACCATCCGGCAGTGTCTGAGTAGCAAATATATTCTCTTTGCAGAGAAGGAGCCGGGTCGAAGTGTTCTCGAGACTATATCGGCACGAAAATGGCCCCGCATTTCATCTCTGCTATCGTCTACGGTAAGTTCGTTGTTTATTTTATTGCTACATAGTCAAAGTTGTCCACAGAGGAAAGGGCGGAAGAGAAGTTGTTCAACGCCTTAGAATGCACCATCAATCTCGAATGCATTCAATCTCGGTACGCTTGATCTTTTCGTCATAGATACATGGCGACGTTGCCTTGGAGAAGGTCCCAATTGGCCCACAATACGTTTTGATGCTGCCACGTGTATCGTGGGTGACGCTGTTGTCCTCATCTCGGTTGCCCACCCGTCAAGCTGTTGCCCGGAAGCCTTGTCTATGAGCTCGGTGCAGATGGTGTGGCGAAGATTTAAAGGCTTCTCATTACTCGATGACCTCCGTGGTGGTTGCTCCGTCTTGGAAGATGACATCCAACTATTCCAGGTTCGCGTCCCTGAGCTATATGGCATTTGCTATCGAAACATCTGCCAGTGAGTTTTCGAACGTAGGATGCTATGCGAGCTTGGGGCTAACGCGCTGATTACCGACAAGTATTTTCACGGACCTCAAATAGAGACACTGTCTTGTCCCAATACCTCCCACAACTCTTTTGCGTGGTCGGGCTCTCGATTAGATATGTATTCCTGCTTAGACGCTGAAATAATAACAAGGCTTCGCATCGGGCTGTGATGAATTTTCATAGGATTGAAAAATACACTAGTGTTTCCCATATTCTTGAAGGACGTTCTTGATGTGGCTGGCTGCATCTGGTGGGCAAGATACTGTTTGGTGAACTTGGAATAAGGAATCCTGCTAGTACACCACTTCTGATCAGGAAAGAGAGCGTCACCGGACTGTGTCTGCGAGAGATGGACAACTGATGTTACATAAAACCCGCTATTGCTAGCACTCCGTGGCAGACTCACATCGATGACTTCGGAACTGCAACAACACGCTGGATCATACTACCAGTAGATTCGACAAACAAGACAGTACAGTACAACTACTGATATCCACAGTAAAAACGTAAATCGATACGGTCAAAACTGAGATTCAAGAAAGACATGGAGCATACGAGATCATCAGCCAAAGATCATCTCAATCACGGGTGGTCGTCACGAATTGAAGCCAAGAAAGACGGTGACCAGAAATCAGCACATAGCATCTTCTCTCCTCGTCGCTACTCTTCTCTGATACGCGACCGAGAGACGCATCACATCGTGAAGACGTCTATCTCCTTCATGTCGCCGGTCAAGAATGCAGGGTACTGTTTCCCCAAGATAAATACGACACACGCATCAGTGTTGTATACCACAGTCAACGCCAACATACGCACCTTGAGCCCGACCAACCGTTCGTCGTCGATCATCACCCCTGAGTAGTCGCCCCGTACGTCCCTGCGCGCTTCGCGATAGGGCAGCCCACTCTCAACGACGTCCACAAAGATGTTGGGCATGACGATGCGCGTGGGATGGTAGACACGTTCGAGTGTCCTTTTCCTCAGCGACGGATCTGTCTCTTCGCCATCGTTCCTCTCTTCCTGAGAACCGTCTTGTTCCTTGTCGACGGCATCATCGTCAAAGGCGCGGCGGACATTAAAGTCGAGCACCTGAAGCGTGCTCTTGCCCGCTTTGGACGTGGGGAGGATCATCACGACGCGCTGTCCATGGACATATCTACCGACTCATTCAGCATCGCCACCACGCGCGAACGTACGATCGAGCGACCCACCTCAACCACTGAAACACCCCCACGTGAGGCATCATCCGCGCGCCCGTCGGTCCCCACTCTGCCCAGGGCACCTCCAGCGACCTGCACGCATCGCCCGCGCTCGCGACATGCGCCACACCACGCGCCAAATACCTTTCCAACGTCCGGTATTGGAGGAACACGCACATCCTCGGACGCGTCCTCGGCCCGTCCAGTGTCGGCAAATGCACGTATTGAACCGTCAAGACGTATACCCTATGCTCGTTGGACGACACGAACGGCGCGTCGGGCGGACAACCGGCGAGAAAGGGGCCCGTATGCGCGCCGACGCTGAGCACGCGCACCGAGGGGTGGATCGGAGGCAGGTGCAGGCTCGCAACGTGCGTGAGCTCAGTGCGGGGCTCTGGGGGCTGCAGTTCGGACGGCGATGTAGAGGAGCCGTCCGAGTCTGCGTGGGTGCCGGCGGGATCGCAGGCAAAAGTGAAGAGCTCGAGGGACCCGCTCCCGTTGCCGGTCGTTACGAACAGTGCACGACTGTTGATGAACGAAAAGTCCCAAGTGCCAGGCGGGAGGTTATTGCTAGCCCGATCCTGTCGCAAGGTCCGTCAACCATCGGGCGTATGATGACGAATGACGAAACGCCGTACCACCACCAATTGTCCCGTCTTCCAGTTCCATACCGTGATGCGGGGTCGCGCGGGGTCGACGCAGTACATGACCCCCACGACGTCATCGACGACCTGTACAAACACGCTCGTGACGGGGTACAACACCGGCGTGCGCAACACCGGCACTCTCGCCTCTGGATGCATCTGATTCGTCGACATGGTCCGAACGTGCAACTCGAGCACGCCAGGAAAGACGACCACCATCGGGCTATCGTCGGCGTCGGCGTCAATATCGGGCAAAGGGGGAAGAAAAGGAGGGAGACGTACAACCCAGGATCCTCCCCACCCTTGAACAACACCAGCAAATCCTGCGACGTATCCATCGCGAAATCGCGCGTCGGAATCCCGAGATCGTCTCGCACCTCGGTGCGCCACAGGCCTTGCCCGTGGCGCTCGCGCTCGCGCGCGGCGCCGGGGAGCCACGTCGCCGACATGGACCGCGACCCATGGACGTGCGCCGATTCTGGGTCGCCGTCGTCTGTGCCAGGTCCCGCACCTGCGATGTGCACCGCCCCGGGCCACCCCTCCACCATTCCGCCCCCTCCCACGCCAAACCGACCCTGACCCTGACCCTGACCGAGGGGCCCACGCCCCCGCCGCACCGTCGGCTGCGTCTTGTAAAACACACCACCGACGAGCTCGTACGCACAGCACGGCCCCGGCATCGGGACTGTCACGCACCCAGTCCAGGTGAGCGTCTGCCATGCATGCCGCAGCGCGCGCAATCGCGCGAGGCGCTCGGCGGATGTCTGCGTCGTGGTCGCGGTCAGAGAGCGGGGAATAGCCTGAGTGTGAGCCCGAGTCTGAGTGCAAGTTGGATTCAAACGTGAGTCTTGTGCGAACGAGAGAGAGAAAGGCCGTAGGACGTACGTCGACATCGATCATGCCGTCCCGTAGGAGCTCGATACGATACTGCAGCTCCAGCGATCCGTCGATCACGTCTCTCAACCGTCGACATGCCTAGATCCCCGAAAAAACCAGTCCGTTCGCTCGTCAGTCGACCCCGAATACAAAAGAGAAGGAGAAAGGAGACGCAACGAGTCTACACCACAAGACTGTTGGGCACGCCACCAAGGCACATATCGCGGTGAGGAGCTCGGGCGGAAGATCAACGAGCGAAATATCCCGCTGGTGTGTCTCCAACGTCGTCGTCATTCCCTTGGTCGATGGAGACGATGGTAATCGATGAACACGAGGACACACATCAACAAAAGGGGGCCACGAGGTGATATCTATTCATATTACTCTGGTACGTCCTCCCCCATGATCTTGGCCACCAACTCGTTCGCATTGTGCACCGGCGCTTCATACACCGCAAACGCTGCCTTCTTACCTCCAACCTCTGCACCTGTACTAACAACCCCTTGTTCGCTCGACCACCCCTTTCGCCGATCCGTGAACACGGCCTCGCTCCGATCCAACAACATACTCAAATCCCGGTCGCTCAAAACCCCCTGCTTGCCCTCCCGCGTCTCAGGCACTACCTCAATATGATCGCCCTCAAGTCGAAGCAACGCAGCCGCCATATCCGCGATGTTGTCCGCCTTGGTTCGGCCCACCTGTCCCGGCATCTTGAACTTGCCTATCCCAACCACCGTCAACAAACCGAAACGCCACCGCACATACAAATAAACGCACCCTTGGCAATCACCAACGCCTCCAACTGTCGCTTCTCCGTCGCACGCTGCATGATACGCGTCTCGATCGTATGGGCCGTCACCAGTCGAAACACGAGCACAGGCTTGGTCTGTCCAATACGATGCGCCCGGTCCTGAGCCTGGATATCCATTTGCGGATTCTAGCGCACACGACACTCGTGAGCACTCCACGACGCCCATACCCCAAACGACTCACCCAGTCTTGATCATAGAATATGACCGTATCGGCAGCCGTCAACGTAATCCCCAGCCCTCCCGCACGCGTACTCAACAAGAACAATATGGGCGCGTTCGCCCTGTCCCCTGCTTTCTGGAACAGGTTCATCTGCTCGCGACGCTCCAGCGGGCTCGTCGACCCATCGATACGGCAAATCCGCCACTCCTTGACTTCTGTCGCCCACGTCTGACGTCACATGAGCGACCGCGCAGCCTCGGCGAGAGTCATGACACGCACCTCGATAATGTCCAACATGGTCGTAAACTGGCTGAACAAAAGCACCTTGTGCTTCGTTCGAAACAACTCGTCAAGCAGTCGTTCGAGCAGCATCATTTTCCCACTTGCATCGACCAACTCCCCCGTCGTATTGGGCAATGGCTCCGTCGGATCGCTAAATAACAGCGGATGCGAACACGCCTTACGCAATTGCATCACTGTATTCTGAAGACGCATGTTGTTAATGCCCTTGACTGTTCACCCTCGCCGTCAGCATCGACCACCCTGACAGACTCGCGAGGCTACATACCGCTTTCCCGTACTCGGTATTGTCTGCCGACTTCCGCTATCTCCTCCGCCTTCTTCGGTCCATGTTCTTCCTCCACCTTTTCCATTCGTTTGAAATACTCTTCATCGCTCTCATCCAAATCATACCTTCTCTTCTTACCCCCTCTCAATTTTCTCGGTGCATTCACATCTATTTCTTCCTTCTTCTCCGCGGACGGATCCTCGATCCCCTTATCGAGCAAAAACCGACGAATACGACCCTCAACGATCTCGTCATAAAAATCCCGTTGTTTCACACTTAGCGGTGCGTAAATGACATATTCCTTTTTGGGTGGCAACAGACCTTCGACGTCGGCTTTCAAACGACGCAGGAGAAACGGTTTGAGGATGCCGTGTAGCGTGGAGATGAGGTGGGAGGATTGAGTGGGTAATAGGCGGGATTGCAGGGTGCCAAGATTGAACCTAACGTTAGCGTAAGTCTACACTCGGCAAACCGAATCGAGAACAAGGAGAGGGCGGCACGGGAGCAAATCGTGCTGACGTACCATTCTTGAAAGGTATCCAAGTCGTCAAAGATGTCCGGAAGAATAAAGTTGAGCAGAGACCACAACTCCGCAAGGTTATTCTGTGACAAACCATAATTCATCAACACACGTGTCGGCAACGTTTCATAAAGTACGCACATGGAGTGGCGTGCCGGTCAAAATCATCCGCCCTGCGCTCGGGTATTTCTTAATTTCCTGAATAAGTCTGCAATTGAGGTTTTTCAACCGATGACCCTCGTCGACGACGATGTAGCCCCAATTATACTTTGACAAGTGGGGCTGATCTCGAATGATCATCTCATATGTCGTGACAACGACAGGAAACGTTTCTTTTGTCTGACGCGGTAATGTTGTCTTTGAAGGCGAACGGGTATGTCGTGTAGCAGGTATACGTCCATGGTCTTCGTCCTCGTCATCTTCGTTTTCCCCATCCGAGGTTTCTTCCTCGTCTAAATTAACTTTGCGCCGCTTGGCGCGGCTGGTCTTGCGCGTCCTCATTGCCTGTGTCTTTGCTTTACCTTTGGCTTTTGGCGCCTTGCCACGTGACGCCATGATTCGTTCACCAGGTGTAGCGACCGCTTCGGACCCGTCATCTGGCTCACGCATCACGGTGCGTCGCAGCTCGGCGCGTTCGTCAGGTGGGCCATGGTACATACATACTGGAATCTGTGGATGTCGTGAGCATAGCAGTGTGAAATGACAAGAACACTGACTGTGGGTGCAAACCGATGAAATTCGTCAACCCAGTTGTGGATGACACTGAGCGGGCAAACGATCAAAAAAGGTCTGAAATGTCCTAACTCGCGGAGATGCGCGTTGAAAGCAATCGCTTGGAGGGTCTTGCGACAACGTCGGTTGCAAGGCAGGAAGCAACGACCAGAAACTCACCTTTCCCAAACCCATCTCGTCCGCTACATACGCCAGTCAACCACGCGCCCGACACGTTCGACATACAAGACGCACCCAATATACCCGACACGCCATTTTTATCGAGCGACACCATCCACTCGACGCCCTCAAGCTGATAGTCCTTCAGCTTTCCCCCCGTGACCAACGTGGGTTGTAAAAACTTGGGACGCGCTCCCGGCTCGTCTGCACCCGCATGTTCGACGGCCAACGGCTTGTCGAGCGTAGCCTCTTCTTCAGACAGCTCCGGTGCGCGCCGTCTGGGTGCCCTGCGCGTCGTGCGCTTACGTGTGCATGCTCCCGAGGGCGGGGACGCGACGTGCATTGCAGCGCGCAATGCCGAGGTCCGTTTCTCCTTGTCCATTTGCTCGCCGAGGAGATTGGAGTATGTAAAGGATTTCTCGAGGAGGCGTTCGAGGCGCGCGAATCGGTCTCGGAATTGCTAGTGGGGGGTGAGTGGTGAGTTGGGAGGCGAAGATGGGAAACGGAGCGCACCGCGTCTTCGAGAGGGTCTGGTGCCGCGGAGGACTGGCGCGGGGGTGAGTGGTGTCTCGTGAGCGAATGAACACAGACGCACCTGGCGCGTGTCTAGTTGTGAGTCTAGGACGAGTTCATCTTCTGTGGGTGGTGGTGAGGACGCGACTGTGCTCGCTGCGACGGACGACATAAAATGGGTTGGCGAGGACGGGGCGGGACTCGCAGACATTGTATGCGATGAAGAGAACAAGGAAGAGACACGAAAACTCAGGAGACGAGATTGGATTATGTCATCAAGGACGCGAAAGTGCCTGCCCTCAATGACTACTACTAGTACAAGACGAAATCTACCCACAGGCTAATATCTGTACCGAGTCGAATAGTCTATGGGACAGCGTTAGAAGCAGTAGCAAGAAAAGAGAGCGGACAGACCTTTGGGTGAGACGACGAGACCACGTCCTTTCGAGGCCCCGCGGTAGACGGTCTCGATGATATCGATGAGCTGGGGAGAGTGAGTCAAGGCATCCAAGCAGACGAGGGTATATGCTGACCTCTTGCTTGTTGTCCATGGCCCAGTTTCTACGTGGATGTGAGAGGGTGAAAGAAGAGGAGAGGAGAGACGGACATCTTGTTGTTGTTACCGGTCCCCAGATCGATCATGATGTGCTTGTTCCTATGAGCTTGGGATGAATGGATCGCGACAGATCTGGGGACGAGGAGAGGGCTCACCTGTAAAAGAACATGACTGTACAGGGATCGTACAGTTCATACATCTAATTCCGCCGATCAGGTCGTGGGTAGCAGCAACGAGACTAAAGAGGTAAACCTTGTTGAAATCCGGGACCGCTGTGATGTCGACCAGGTAGATGACGGCAAAGTTTTGAACCTTTTCTGCGACCGAATACAGGGTCTCGTCCATGGTCATGCACTGAGGGTCCCAGTCATGACCGAATCGGATGACGACGACGCGGTCTTCCTCAGACTTGATGGCTTCGTCGACGTGCCACCCAGAGGGGAGATGGGGAAGAAAGTACGACATGGGTGCAGGGACGAGGAGAGCGATATGGGCGTCGCTGTTTCAGCCAGTCTACCGCGGGAATTTCCGATGACTGAAAAGACCCTTGATTAAATACTGCCTGTCCGACCAACGGTCCTCTTTGTATGTACGGTGCCGACAGCAGATTTATCACCGAAAGCTCGCAGTTAAAACAGACAGCGATCGACGGACGAGATGGCAACTGAGATCGTGTTGCGGTGTTTTCTAGACCCCCTTCACACGCATTCCTGACGGTGGATTGTCATGGTGATCTTTCCCTGCTCAGTTTCTGACGGTGCTAGGGGTTGCGGACAAAGTCATCTCGGCTAGTGGTCGTGCTCACACGGACGAAATCCAAAGGGACGGAGCGTGACTTTAATGAAGCCACTGACAGCCCTGTCAATTCGGCGCTCCCCTCCTCCCCCAAGTCCGAGCTATTCCAGGCCTCTTTTCCCTCCCAGTTGTCATCTCCTCCTCCTCCTCTTATTCCTCCCCCTCTGGCTGCAGATGAACAACTTCTGATCCACGATCCTTGCTCACCCGCTTTTCGTTCATTATTTGTTTATCCGTTTGCCTCATTTCCTCTCCTGAATGCCCTCTACTCCGACCGCTAATATCAAGTCCTCTCCGAACCCGCAGACTCCTTCACGACACCCCGAACACGACCCTCAAGTCCCTCTTTCACCTCACCCCCTTCCCTCTGCAGAGACTACACCCTCTCTTCCTCAGGGTCCATCGCACCCCGTACAAGACGTAACCACTCCCCACCCGACGAAAAGACCGCGAGTATCCCGACACGAAAACATGGCTGCACAACGTGCCTCATCCAGTTCCGACTCCTCCTCACAGAGCGGAATGGCTGATAATGAGACCGAGCCAGAGCCCAGCCAACACTCGGAACACTCTGCCCCACAGGACACTGCCCCTCCAAAAAAGAAGCGCACCCGCACGCTTACGACCCCCCACCAATCTGCCGTCCTCCATGCTCTTCTAGCAAAGGTACGCCGCTTCCTTGGTCATATTTCCCCTTCCGGCCCTCTCAATCTCTTTCCTTCCTAGTCCCGGTTCCCAACAACCGCCATGCGAGAAGAAGTCGGTCGTCAAATAGGCTTAAGCGCGCGTAAAGTACAGGTGCGTTCAGATCATGGATCGATCCACCTCCTACCCCCGTATACTCATGTCCCCTCGTAGATCTGGTTCCAAGTCAGTATTTTTTTGGGGTCGGCTAGATTGACTGCCGTCTTATCCTGATCTCGTCCTCCAGAATCAGCGGCAAAAGGCTAGGCGACCCCACAGCGATTCTGCCCCCTTGACGCGTCCCCCTCAGTTCGGTCCCTTCCCTATCATGACTACCGCCGGTCCTTCCTCTGCCTCTTACCCCTCGTCCACTGGTGGTCCCGTCTCGCCTTCCGACCCTAGCAGCGCCCGCTCCGCTGGCTCTCTCGACTCTAACACTCCCCTCTCGGGTCCTGCCATGCCAGGCTGGTCGTCCTCCTCGCGTCAACGTGCACACTCTTCTGCAGACGTGCGGGATCCCCCACGACGAGTGGCTACGTCACCCAAAATCCCACTGCGAAATTCTCAGCACGCCCCTCGGTCGTCCGACGGTATTTCCGCTCGTGATTCTCGCGGGAGCACACGCAGTCATGCGCCACACCCAGCGACGCACGTCGAGACCTCGCCCCACTTTTCCAGAGTACTTCCTCCCATCAACGCCAGCCCCTTGGAACCACGCAGCAGTACTGAACCTTGTGTATCGGCAACGTGTTCTTTCCCACCACGGCCGTCATCGTGCGCTTTTGTGAATAACACTCAACGCCATGATGCATCCGCCGGTCCTGCCCCCGAATCAGGCAGCACCTCTGTAGCTCTAGGTATCCCACCCCCATTTGCGCTGCAACCACAGCCGCAATGGGATCCTCACACTTTTGCACCGTTCACACCGCCCGAGTTTGCATCCTGGTCACATCCGTCGGGTTCGGCGAGATCAAGCTTCTCCGCCGTCGGCGTTCACGACCGCGTCAACCGGTCTCCGCGTGGCAGAAACTTTTATACGTCTTCGGGAGAACCACGCCGTAGCGTGCAGCTAGATCCTCCTTATCCTCATCACATAATCCCCCCTTCTCGGGGTCTGCGGCATTCAACGCCCGCGTCCTCCTTTCGTGCTTCTGGAACAGGTCAAGGTCGCGCAAGATCAGACGATGAAGCGTAATCGCACGCATTTCGGGATGCCGTGATGCAGGACACGGGTGGTCCCTACTTTCGACGACCACACCGCTACGTCCGCGTTACGATGGACGCAAATTTTTACGCATCCTCCACGAAGACCCATCACGTCTTTCCTTCCTTCTTTTAATTCGCTCCTTTTTTGTCCTGTGTGTTTTATCCAACCTGTTCCTTCGTTCTCCATTCACTCTTTTGTGTGTCTTATCTCGTCTTTTTGGTTTTTCTTCTCCCATTATGTTTTCGTTCACCCCGCCCTTTTTCTTCGATATTTACCACACGTCGTATATTTAATCGTTGCCCGTTTCCTCGGAGCCCCCGTCTTCTCCATGTTGTCTTGCTCGCAAACCATAAACACTCCCCCTTTTTTCTACACATACAACATGAACTAATCGAGATTAACTTCGACCCAACGTTATCGTCTCATCCTCATAATCGCTCTTATATCCTTTTTCTAGTCTTTCTGATTTCTATTCTCTCGCCTTGGTCTCACTTTCCTTTTCATTTTGTTATGCTATGCTATACGGAACGCCAACCTATACTCACTAATTCCCATTAGAGCCCATGCTTTCTAAAGTCGGAACGCGCACGAAACGGAAGACAGATCCGTAGGGAAAAGAACAACACAAGAGGGGAAAACAAGGGGAAGCCCACGCACGCACATGCGCACACTGCCCCCACAAGGGCCCTTTTTGGGGCTTCTCTTTCGTCGAAGCGTCTGGGGTCACATCACACCATCACATGCATCGTGCTCATCAATAATCTCCTTTGCCCGCAATCCGGATCTGAAATCTGGGTTTGCACGCCCGAGGTCCCTCCGCCGACTCGCCTGCCCAGGCCCCTGCGTTCCGCTCTCTTGCCCTCTTTTCCCATCGTATCTCCTCCCGGCTGTGCCGTTCCCCCTCCTACCCACCTGCCTTTCCCTAGATGGCGCGTCTCTCTCCTAAAGTACATATATGACCCTAGCCTTTTTTAAAAAACTGTAGCCTTGCCCGTGCTTCCCGACTTTGTCGTTACACTCTCCGTACGCTTAGTATCCATCCTATACAACTACACCCCCCCTTCGTTTTAGATTATCATAGACGGTCCTCCCTACGTACATATATGCCCTCGACTGGTTTTAATCCCGGGCCCCTAGTACCCTTCTTTCTTTGTGTTTCCGTACTCCCTCTTTCTTTTCGTTATTAGGTATTTCGCTATGGTACCCACGGCGGCAACTAATCAACCATGTCCCTCTCGCGTTTTGTTTTTTACTTGACTAATCGATATCGTTTACATTATTCTG
>JBBPOE010000432.1:0-24037 GCA_038091295.1 Tylopilus felleus | reverse complement strand
GTGTTGATGATGAACACGATCTACACTGAGCTCATCGTTCCCCGAAGGTAACTCCATTGGTATAGACACTTACCAGTCGGCTGATCATCGTGTCAGTTCTAACAACGGGACGTTTAGAATACACAGCGAGTAAATGTGGGGAAATAATCACTTTCGGAAGCCAGTTCGCCAACTCTGCAAGAAAGAACAGAGCAACACGGCGATGAGGAGGTCCCCTGCAGAAGAGACCGCGTTGATTGCTATCGACCAAGGCTGGACACGACATCGGCGGGCCGTTCAGGGGGACTACGTTCATCTCACTTACCGCCATGGTTCCAAGCCGTTGCAACGTGCCCAATTGTACGCTGTGCATGCATGAGCAAGTCATTGACAGGAAGAGTGTACCAAACAGAAACATACGACTTGCTAGCAAAGACTACACGGTGTCATGGGTGTCAATGACATCTATGCACACAGCTGCTTGTCACTCACTCCAGACCACAACTGCATATAGCACGCTTCTAGTGTGCGGATAATGATTGCGAGCATATAACTCACCTAATTGAGCAATGGCCATAATCATCTAGGAAAAAAGAATGACCAAGGGATCAAATTGTGTCGGTGACACAAAACTCACAGCTGAGCCAGTAGCAAGCCAGTTTTTATTACTTACTGTGAGCAGACGGAACTCAACGGTGGGACAGGGTGAGTGAAAGGTAGGTACATACGCCTGTAGACGCGCATTGTTAGGAAACACTGGACTAAGAATACGGTGATTCCCTGGTATACATGATCAGCTAGGACAGCGGAAATAAAGCTCAACGGTCACATACATTAAAGTAAACTGCGATCTAGAGTGTGAAAGGAGTCAACAAGGCGGTCAGCAAAAGGAAATGTATCACCTACGAGTAGAGTCCTGGAGGAGAATGAGCACAAGGACTCTAGGAACGGGAAATCACTCACGAGACAACAATGTTAGAAACTTCTTCCCAATCTCCGAAATGAGTCACGAGATATGTATAAGCTAGGGATAGATTAATCCGTACGTAGTATGCAGCATATGAATGCACACTTGCCTGTGTACGTTATTAGAACCTGGTGACATGTCTCTGACAAAAACAAGGCAGCCACCTGTAACGCAAGATTAAGACCAGATCGAAAGGAATACCACTGCATAAACTGACGAGGAGCTTGAACTGCCACTGGTCCGCAGGGTAATGGGAATAGTAGTACCAGGTTTGAATGAAGGAGCCTGGTGCATGTCAATAGGGGGAGTGAAACGCATCACTGGCACTGTGGCACATACATCCGTACAGGCTGTAGGTGGAATGAGTGCGATGGGAATGAGTAGAATGTCATATACTTACACCGCTGCAACAACGACCCCAACGAAGAAGGCACCGTAACTGAGATGGATGATGAAACGACTGAATAGGGGAAGAGGGATGGGACATACGTATCATCCAAGACCGAGGCGACCATTGGTGGAGAGGAAAAAGCGGGGGGACGTGTTCATAATGCCAGCTGGAGGAGACTCTTTCAAGAGACACTGCGAGCGACCCTTCCGGGCCGCATCATCTTCCGAACTGACAGGCTATCTCACATACTATCCTGACACAACCTTTCGCGTTGGTCAACTGATCAAACGTCCATTGCCGTACCTGTGTGACAGTGAGGCTGTGTCATTTTGTTGCGACGAGTGACGCTTCTGGGTTAAACGTTAAACGCTAAGCTTTGGACGGGACAGACAGTAACCATTGAATAAACGTCCAAGTGCCACTAACCTGACATGTCTCTCTGCACGCAATGATATTGTTGCAAGTGCCATGTAACTCGGCTAGCGTGAAACATATCGTAAGCATCGCTAGGCTTCACTTTCAACCGTGACTGCGGTAGAGATAATCTGATGCAGGTACGCATTCTATACCAGTGCAAGTCACGACTAACTGACCAAAAAGCAGTAGTCAACCGAAGTGACGATAGCGTCTGGATTAGTACTAGACGTCAAATACAGTGTCCAGTCACTTTTCCATCCTCTTGGCAAGCGAGCTCACACAGACTCCAGATTCTTTGATTCAGTACACGACGAGGAGCGCTGCTGGTACCACCACATCAGTCAAGCAAAGGAAGTGTCCTCGCACACGCTACTCACCTCCTCCTGGTTGTACTCTTTTGTGGCTTCGATCTTGATGGTGATATTCTTTGGCGTGCGCTGGTGAAATTATTTAATGAGTTCGTGTCAACATCTCACAGGAAACTTACCATTGATGATGACGATTCGAGGAAACTGTGGTTGACCCTTGCTTGCGTAGTTTGGAGGGATATGTTGTCGTTATGAGAGTCGCTTCTCAGTTCTTTGCGCGCGTTCAGAGTGGTAAGGAGAGAGTTGCAGTAAACTGTGAAGTAATTCATTAATATAAACTTTATCGCACCCGAAACCGGACATACGTCGGCCAATATTGAAGTAAAATACCATATAGATGAAGGTGCGTGGCCATGCGGAAATCTATACGATGATGAGAAGCTAGCGACCACACGAGACACGCAACAGCACTCACGCACACTAGCGAAGCAATGGCACAGAGACTGCCATATTGTCAGCATACGGGCTTCGGTCAATCACGAAACTGACCTCGTCAAGAGACCAGTGTTGATGGTGAACAACATCTACATGCTCGTCTTTCGCCGAAAGTGACTCCAATGGCATAGACACTTACCAATCGATTGATTATCGTATCGGATCTGGCAACAGGATGTTCAGAATACAGAGAGAGCAAATGTGTCACAGGAACCATTCACCTCTGAAAGCCAGTTCGTGAGCTCTTCAAGAGAAAAGATAGCAACACGGCGATGAGAAGGTCCCCTGCTGCGGACATCCCATTGATCCCCATTGAAGAATCCTGGATGCTACATTGGAGGACCATTCACTGAGCTTGGTTCGTTTCACTTACTTTCAGGGTCGCAAGCTGCGCAAACGTCTCCATACCTACGCTGTGAATCCATGAGCAAATCGTTGATGGGAAGAAGTCTGAAGCAGAAACATACGCCTTGGAAGCGTAGACTATGCGGTGTTGCTCTTGTCAATGACACCTATGGACAAAGCTGTTTGTCACTCACATATTACCAAAACTGCATATGGCACGTTGTCAGTGCGATGATGATGATCACAAGCATGTGACTCACCAAGTTGAGCAATGACCACTATCATCTAAGGAAAAAAAGACTGAAAAATCAAACTACGTGAGCAGCAAACAACTTACAGTTGAGCCAGTAGCAAGCCAACTCTGGTGGCTAACTGTGAACAAGCAAACCTTAGCCGCGGGACTCGTTGAATGAAAGGTAGGTATATACGCCTGTAAACGCGCAGTATTAAGAAACACTGGACTAAGAATGTACTGAATCCCTGACATGTATGGTCAGACAGCAAGCGGAAATGAAGCCAAAGGTCGCATACATTGACGTATATTGCGATCTGAATAGTGAAACGGGTCAACAAGACGGTCATAAAAGGAAAAGCATCACCGACGATCGGACTCCTGCACAAAAAATGAGTACAAGGAGTTCATGAATGGAAACCCACTTACAAGACAAGGCGAGATAGTGCTTCCAAATCTCCAAAGTGGGTGATGAGATATGTGTAAACTATGGACGGGTCAATACATATAGGTATGAGGGTATGGTTGCACTTGCGAGCGTGTGTTATCAGGGCCTGGTGGCATGTTTCTAAGAAAATCACGGCGGCGACCTGTAACGCAAGATTGAGAATGGTTCGAAACAAATTTGGATGAACTGACGAGAAGCTTGATGGACCACCAGTCCAAAGGATAATGAGTATAGTAGTGCCATGCCTGAAGACAGGTGCCTGGCGTTTGCTAGTTCAACAGGGTGCCAATATGAAAATATGTCAGCGGCGCTCACATCCGTGCAGGCTGTGAGAGGGACCATGAATATGGTGGAATGCAAGGTGCGACACATACTCACAGCGCTGCGACAACGACCCCGATGAGGTATGCACCATGACTTGTGGATGATGAAGCGACTGGACGGCAAGGAAGGGAAGACACATACGTATTATCCAACGAAGCCATTAGTGCAGAGAATACAATGAAAGGGGGCAGAAAACGAGGTTGCCATGCTGGCTGGAAGGAAGTATTTGAGAAGCACCCGCGCTCATCCCCGTGACAGCTACCAGAGGTTCCCCCGAGATTGCGATCTCTCCACATTCCCTTCGCACCGGTCAACTGAGGTTGCTTTACAGTATCTGAAACATTTTGTCAGAATCCATTAGACAACAACAGGCACGCCCAGGAAAAGTATTCTGGCACAAGGTACGGTATAGCCTTGGTTGCAAGCAAAATAAACTTCGAAACCACTTGCCAGCTAGTCGAGTGTCGGTCTCTGGGATAACTTGTTGCACCATGTGCATCTCTCGGCTGGGAGAAGGCACGAGAGTAGTTCTCGTGCTTATACATCTCCAAGAGGTCGGCAGATATTGTTGGAATCCCTCTGGTTCCTTAACGTTGTATACAGGTGGGTATTCTATGATGCCACTACAAGTCACGGCTGACGAAAGAAAAGCAATCAACCAAAACGAGGAATGTAGAAGGGCAACGTGGAACAACCAGCGTCCAAGCGCGTTTTGGTCCTTTTGCAAGCGAGCTCAAACGACCCCGGGAGTCTTCAGTTCAGCTCCCAACGAGTACTGCTAGAACAACGTCAGTCAAGTAAAGCGCGTGTCATTATACACATTACTCACCTCGTCCCGGATGAGCTCCTGAGTAGTGTCGATCTTGATGGATATATTGCTTGGCGTGCGCTGATAATACAGTGAGCTCATGTCCTACGCCACATGGTAACAAACTTACCTTTGATGACGTTGCAGGGAAAGTGTGGTTCACCTTGGGCTGCCTCATCTGACAAAGGGAAATGTCACAGTGTGGAGGATCGCCTCCGCTCAGTCCTTGCCGCGTATTTAGTGTGGCAAGGAGGGAGTTGCAGTACACTATTCATTCACCATATTGATATGTTAATAGGAATTTGCTCGCTCTGCGGCGAAGGACGTACATCGGCCGATACTGAAGTAGAACAAGTTGTAGATGAACGCATGTGGTGACACAGAAATCTGTGACATGTTTGGAAACGTGCAATGACAGAAGAACGTGGCAACGCTTACGCTAATCAATGAACCGAGAGCACAGATACTAACACCCTGTCAGCGATATACGCCAACGGCCCATTATGAAACTGACCTGGTGAAAAGACCAGTGTTGGTGCCAAACATGACCTGCGAACGTTCATCTTCCACCAAGGGCGACTCCTTGCATACATATGATCACTTACCAATTTGTTGATCGTCCATTCGGACCTGAAAGCATGACATTCAGAATATAGTCAGCAAAAAGTGTGAAAATATTTACTTTCGGAAGCCAGTGCGTGATTTCAGAAACAGATAACAGAGAAATATAGTAATGAGGATGTTCCCTGCAGCGGCGGCTGCATTGATCGACATCGAAATAGACTGCATAAATCGTCAGCAGCCAGTTAACAGGACTCAGTTCACCCCATTTACATTGATAGCAGCTAATTCTGCGTATGTTGTAAGAGGTGCACTAGGCGTGAATGAGCAACGGGTTGATACGAAGAGAATATGAAACAAGAGCATACGCTTTGATACTGAAAACTGCGCGGCGTCGTTGGTGTCAATGACATTGACCGACAAAATCGACAATCGCTCACCCAGAATCAGAACTGTGATTAGAACGCTGTTAGTTTGGGGAGAATAAGCTCGTGAGTATGTAACTCACTCCATTCAAGGAGAACCAATACCATCTACAGAAAAGGCGAATAAAAAGTCGGATTGCGTGTCTCAAAAGTCAAATAGCTTACAACTGCGCCGGTGGCCAGCAAACTCTTATCACTGACTGTGAGAAGGCTTAATAGCCGACTCGGTATCAAAGGACAGCAACGTACGCAAGTAAACGCGCATTGCCAGGAAGCACTGGACACAGAGTGCAGTGAATCCCTAGTATGTGTGGTGAGCTAAGGAAGAGTAGTGGAGGGCAACGAGTCGCATACATTGAAGAAAACTTCGATCTAGGTTTTGGAACGAGTTAGTGGTGGTCAGTGAAGGATGTCATCACTTACGACCAGACTTCTGGAGGAGAATGAGCACGGCAGTTTCGTTGGTTAACGAGAAGCTACTCACATGACAACATTATGAAGTTCGTCCCAATTTCCAAAGTACGTGACGAGGTACGTATAGACTGGTGGATGGATGAATACACACAGTAGCGAGGGGATAACTGTACTTGCTAAAGTGCGTAATCAGAGCCTGGTGGGTAGTGTCTGACACAAAAATGGCGAAGACCTGCATGCAAAATTGGAACGAGACCAATAAAGTTCGGGTAAACATACGAGAAGCTTGAGGTACCACCGGTCCGAAGGATAGTGAGTATAGTAGCACCAGGTCTGAACGCAGGTACCTGGCGTTTGCTAGTTCAGTTGGGTGGAAAAAAAATTGAAGATATATCAGTGATACGAACATCCGTACAGACTGCGAGAATGGTGAGTATGATAGATCATTGGAAGCACGGTGTCTCATATACTCACACCCCTGCGATGACAACCCCGATGAGCAGAGCACCCATCCTGGGATGAATGATAAACGACTAGCCAAATAGAAGGGGGAGGTCATACGTTTGATCCAAGACTGCCATTGTTGGAGACAAAGGAACGGAACGTCTTGGGAAGGAGCAAGGGAGGGGACGATGGGACCCTTGGGGCCGTAGTGGATGGCGGGGCTATTTACACAAAAGAGGGGAAGGAAGGAACATTGATTCTGTGTGGGGATCGACAAATTTCCTGAACTGACAGGCTCCCTCGAAATGTGACGAGCTTCTGCATCGCTTAGGACATTGCCAGGGGTTGATCGAGAATATTGAAACAAATATTACAAACCAGGACGTCGCTGTCAGGTTGTAGTGACCATTTCGATCGATTACCAGCCTCATGGTCGACGATCCCGATCCTGACATCGAATGTATAATGTCAGGGACTAACCTGTCAACTTTGTCACGAACCCAAAAATTGAAAGTAAACTGCCGATGTGGCAGAATAAATTATAATGTCAGCTCGAGACAAAACATGTAACACGTTGACGAGACCCTGCTGTCAACCACGCCTATTAAAGGTGAGCCTTACATTTGCATAGGTCAGTCGCAAAAACAAATCTAAAGCGCACTGCGAGTGAAACAATTTTGGTCATGGAAAACCCGAAGGGAGAACTTGAGAGAGAATAATTGAAACGATCATCACCAATACCGTTGGCAGACTGGCAAGCGTGCGAAGCACCCTCGTTATTTTGACGCCGCGGGTGGGTCGATTCGTGGAGGAGATCGGGAGAGGGAAATTGCAAAGTGTCATTGCCCGCACATGGTAACCTAGGTGATGAGGGAGGGTAGACCCCGTCCAACAGTCCGAATATCCAGCGACAGTCTCGAGGAAAGAGAGAGCAAGTCTGCTTGGGCAAGTGTAAGCCAAATAACCCATAACAACGCCCCGAATTTGTACGCGTCAAAATTACTTGCCACTGCAAAGTCAAAACAACATGGCAGTCAGTCTCGATTTTTCGTCTAATCCTGCAGCCAAACTCAGCACACCATTCACGTAGAGCCGTCTCCTGCACACTCTTCGGGCTTCCCGGTCTACCTCTATACCACGGTGCGTCTTCTCTTTGCTTGCCTTCCGGTTTACTTCACCTGCCGTCCACCGCACAGGCTTGCTTCGCGCCCCGGTCGATCGAGATGGCTTGCAACCGCAGCTGAAGCACCCCCATCCTCAACCGCCGCACCAGTAGATCCCAGAATTGCCCACATTGTTGATGACATCTCCGGTTTGACCCTCCTCCAGGCCGCCGACCTGGTGTCGCATCTCAAGGCGAGCCCTGGCTCTCCCTCTCGGAACGCGCGCCTTTCCCTGACTCATTTTTCTCTCTCGTCGTTTCACAGTCTCGGCTAAATATTCAAGAGATCGCTATGCCCACTGCTGCTGCGCCTGCTCCAGCAGCAGCCCCCGCAGAAGAAGCTGTCGAGGTGAGCAATACACACCAACACATGGACGCGTGCGTATATGTATTCGTTTTCAGGAGAAGCCCAAGGAAAAGACGATCTTCAACGTCATGCTGAAATCGTTTGATGCGACCGCCAAACCCAAAATCATTCGCGAGGTAAAGGCATTGGTACCCAACCTCACCCTCATCGATGTGAGTGCACGTCACACGACATTGAATTGACCTGCCCATCTTTGCATGTTTCCCTCACAGGCGAAGAAGTTTGTCGAATCCGTTCCAAAAGTCCTCAAGGAGAATCTCTCGAAAGAAGACGCGGATAAACTCAAGTCCACCTTCGAAGCTCTTGGAGCGGTAGTTGCACTCGAATAGTTGGATACTAATGATTCTTCGCAATGCATGCTTATTCATTAGAGTAATCTGGGCCGATGCCTAGTCCGCTGTGGTACATAAGTTACATTGAGTATCGAACAAGAACAACAAAGAGTGGGATTCGGCGACAAAATTAGTCCTCTGAGAGATAACGATATTCGAAACGGAAGTCGCTCTTCTTGCGCTGGCACCATGAGCCTTCCCAGTCAAAGTAGACATATACCCCTTGTTCGTATTCCTCCGTGATGGCTTGTGGCTCCGAGTGTCGTTGGAACCATGTCAAGTACTTGACGTGGAACCGCCACGATTGGCGCTTCAATTCCTTGGCAGCAAGGTACCTATGCAGCGCGATCAGTCCTCCAGTTGCGCAGCAAAAGAGGTGACATACTGTTGATATGTCCCAGGGAGGTAGTAGAAGACGTAGAAGAGCGTCTCTACATCGATCTGGGAGAATAGAGCAGGCGAGCTTAGCACAGGATGCGGAGTCTGAGGGTAAAACGACGGTGTGTTGAAAGGGTGTCGAGGGACATAATACTTTGGCCTGGGCATGGTTGAGTGACTGTTACGATGCGTCGTATAATTCCATCTTACTTCTCTGTATCAACAGGCTGGGGAGCATGGGTGTAGCCACCCTCCAAAAGTTTGTGTACTTCTCCCAAGTTGTTCATGCGATGAGGCGCTACAGCTGTCAGGATGTACTACCCAGCCAAGCAAGTTTGTGGCTTACCTTTCTGCTTCACCGTCTCAAACGACGCAACAAGATC
This sequence comes from Tylopilus felleus, assembly GCA_038091295.1. Classification (NCBI taxonomy): domain Eukaryota; kingdom Fungi; phylum Basidiomycota; class Agaricomycetes; order Boletales; family Boletaceae; genus Tylopilus; species Tylopilus felleus. Next base: position 14,857 of record JBBPOE010000432.1, on the reverse strand, counting down.
TGACAAGGAACCTGGGAACGTAGTTGTCGCCGGCCGACTTGGAGCTTGTTGGGCATGGTTTACTGAAGGCGGTCTGAGCATGCCTGCGTTAGGTGGTTCCTGGGAAGCTGATTGTTGCTCGGTAGAAGTCGGAACCTTGACGCCTGGAGGATATTGGGGAGGTTGCGAAGATGTGCTAGAAGGCGCTGCAAGTCCTGGAGTAGACGGCTGTTGAACCTGCCGAGGGAGGGGGGAAGGGCCAGTTGGAGCAGGTTGTGGTAAGTTGAACTGAGCTATTTGGGCCGCGCCATTGGCTTGAGGCTGTTGAGTATCTGAAGACACGACTTGCTGCTTACGCGTACAAGTTAAGTTTCATTCATTCCGACGGGTGGCTGATGGAAAAACGTACTGGGACAGCAGGGGAAGCAGCCCTTGGCAGCATAGGCGACGTTGCAGGCTCTGTAAACGATCTTACCTAATGTCTAACACGTGTAATTGCGCAACATACCTTTGTGCAGTGTTGTACGCTGTGGAGACGAGGATGCGGCGGGACCACTCACAGAGCTTGGGACTGCTTCTGATATTGCAGGCGAGTCTTGTCCAGAGTAAAAAGATCCATCTGGTTGATATGATACAGAGGCAGACGACAACATCGGGCTCGTTACCGAAGGGTGAGTGAGACTCGGCGATGACAACAGTTGTGACTCTGGCGGGTTCTGCGATAGGGAAGTTGCTATTGATGGTGCTGTTGATGGCACCGGCGCAGGTGTCGTCGGTACGTTTGATGCTGCCTGAGTTGTTGGTGTTGGTGGAGCCATTGTCGCTGGAGAAGTCGACGAGACCGCAGCAGCGGCAGCGGCAGCATATCGAATAGGAGGCAACGTTGCTAGTGGACGAGGAGCTGGGGGTAAGCCAACTTTCAATATGCTGGACATCGGCTGCTGCGCAAAATTGGGATTCGGTGGTGGTTTCGCTGAATGCGCCATATTATTTTGGACATGAACGCAACGCACGGCAAAGTACTTACACTCCGTTGCTAGCGACGCCTCTGGACCGTCGTGAGACAGTGGAACATACAGGGAACTAGAGACTCACTTCGTAATTGTAACCCCACTCCCGGTTTCTTCAGTATAGGACTGTCGTCTCGTTTGCTTCCGTTTGCACTTTCTTCGTCTTTGTCATGCTTCTTGGTCGATCTCTGTGGTGGTTCTGTTGCCAAGTCAGATAGTCATGGTGTAAGAGATAGGGAAGGCTTACCTTCGCTCTGAGAGTCGGAATCGTCGCTGGCATCGTTATCATCGTTTGCTAGACCGAACTTTTCCTCCTCTTCCTCAAGGCGGAGGTCATCATAGAGGCCCATGTCTTCGTCAAAGTCCTCCTCCTAGTTGTATGGGTGAGAATGAGTGGGCAAGACTGAGTATGAGGACACACGGTATTGCTCTCGACGAAGTAAGTGACGTCTTCCTTAAGAGTAAGGACACGTTCTGTGGAGAGGGAGCCATTGTCAAGCAAGCGAAGGATGAGCTCTAGACGACTGATGTGCCATTTCCGACGTTCGTTTAGATGTTCGAGCTCATCCAAGCGACCTGCGGCTGATGTCTGTCCCTTGCCGCGTTTCTTGCCGCCGCCTTGTAGAGACTCTATCTCTGCCTCTGACTGCTCTACTTGTAGGGTGAGGTCTTCCACGGACTGCTGTAGCCAAGTGGTGACCTCTAGTTTCTCCTGTGCCTTTGGATCTAGCTTTGCGGATTGAGTCAAACCCTCTTTGGAGAACGCCTTTGTCTTCATTTCCTTTTCGCAGGCTTTGAACTTTTCCATTTGCTACAATGGGAGGTCAGACGAGAGAGCGGCAGCACACGGAGGCGATGACGGCTCCGGATGATGCAGCCATCGAGTACGTACGGTCTCGATGAGTCTCCTGTTTTCGAGGAGGAGAGACTTGTCCTTTATGTCGTTGCTTGCGACCCAAGTCTTGATCTGGTCGCGTAGACGCTGAAGCTTCTTTATCTGTGTCTTGAGATCTGTCTCGAGCTTCTCTTTCTGAGTCTGGTTCGTGGACGCTTGCATCTTGTCGTATATGCTTTCGAATAGCTCTACACCCTCTGCTACCTTTTTGAGGGTGCGGTCAATCTCGGCTGTAGAGCGGTCAGGTGCTGTAAGTATGGATGCGAGGGACATACTTTGTAGTTTTCGTGCCGCCATGGTCGCAATCAGACCGTCTGTTGACGTTGAGTGGAATGGCCACAAGTGTTTTTGTGATATTACATAATCAGAGGTTATCGTTGGTTGTGTTCGTCCATGATGAAGACCCTGCGCAAGTCACTCCATAGAGACACTCACCGCCTCCAGATATCGACGCCTCTCCCAATACAAAAGCACGGACCACCTCAAAAGGTCGTACGCGCTATCGCTCCTTACATCCCCTCAGCACCAAACCAACTCTCATTCCAAAAGGGCGACTTCTTCTACGTAACCGACGATCCAGGCACTGATCTCTACGAGGTCCATAATCCAGTCACCGACGCACGCGGTCAAGTACCAAAGACACTTTTCGAAGAAATACTAAAGAGTCCCTCCGTGTAAGTACTCTCTCTTCATTCTCTTTCCATCCCTCACCCCCATCAGACCACGCACTCCAAATGTCCTCAGCCCGACCAGCCCCCTCGTCGCCCCAAGGACGCCAAAGACCCGCGTGTTCTACGCCGTCGTCCTCCACGACTTTCTCGCAGAACGCGCCGACGAGCTCGACGCCAAGGCAGGCGATCCAGTCTCCGTCGTCGCTCAGTCCAATCGCGAGTGGTTCGTCGCTAAGCCAATCGGCAGGCTTGGCCGTCCTGGTTTGATCCCTGCCTCCTTCGTCGAACTCCGTGATCCCGCATCAAACTTACCCATCGACGATGTCGATGCTCTCATAGACCGTGGAGAGCTACCAAAGGTCGAGGACTGGAAAAAGGCCATGATCAACTACAAGCAGAACAGCATCTCTCTCGGTGTCATCGACGACAATCAACAATCTGTCCCAGACAGCCCTTACTCCGCACCACCCTTCCCAATCACTGCTCCCCCTCCCGCTTCCACACCCACACCCCGTCCCGCTTCCCCAATCCCTTTGCCAGATGGCATCCTCCTTTCTGCAGAGGTCGTCTCATTCCACCACGAAATGGACGAATACTGGTTCCGCGTCGATGCCATCTTCCAACCTTATGATCCCAATGACCCCCACATTCTCCCCAGCGCTAAACAACTCGTCCTCTTCAGACCCTACAACGACTTTTATGATTTCCAGGTCGGCCTGTTGGAAACCTTCCCCCAAGAGGCTGGTCGGGAACCCGGGTCGACCCGCATTCTCCCCTTTATGCCCGGTCCTTCCGATACAGTCGACGATGAGGTCACTGCTGCGCGACGACTAGAGCTGGACCAGTACATTCGAAAACTTTGCGACTTGAATTCCGCTGGTGCCTCCTACATCTTGGAGCACCAACTCATTCGCACCTTCCTTGCTTTAAAACCAGGCGACGTGGAGAACGAGATCGAGCCTCGGTTTGAGGAAATCAGCGCGCTATTTTCCGAGGGTGGAGAGCAAGACCCTGCGGGAGTCGCTCATGGTGATCTGATTACACGCGAATTTGAGCAAGAAGTTCGCGATACACTAGGCGAGATGAAACTAACCGACCGAGATGAACGCAGCGATGGTTCAGACTATGGTGAGGAGCAAACTCCCCCTCTGCATGCCTTCTCGAGTGCAAGGAGTACTGCCCACCAACGGTCTGATACGCACTCTTCTATTCGTCACCCAGATGCGCTCCATCATCGCAACGGGGAAATGTCTACACATCACGGTGAACGATCAAACGGTCACCCGAATGTTTTGCGGGTATCCCACACTTCAGGCACCTCAAATAGTCAATGGCCTGACTATACGACGGCGTCACCATCTTCGCTACACTCATCTCAACCATCCTTCACATCCCGCTCCCGTTCACATTCCACAGCTACTACCAGCCTGAATGCACCCCCCATGTCTGCGGGCAATCCCCAGATTGCCTTTGTCAAAATCAAGATTTTCGACCGTGTCACTGATGACTTGATCGCAATCCGTGTCCATCCTAAGGTGACGCACTCTGAACTGATGAGCAAAGTCCAGGGTCGCCTGGGTACAAGCATATCCAAACTACGGTACCGCGATAGTCTCCACAACGAGTTCGTAGGACTCCAGGGTGACCACGACTTGCGCGACTGGATACAAAGTACGGAGAAACATGTGTTGTATGCTGATTGACGTTCTGGTAATGTCTGTATGAGGGTAGAAATATTGGTTATATTTCTAGATTTCTATGAACTTCGTCCTGTATTAGGTTTTCCTTTCTTCGTTGTTGGACGTGTATCACTTTGATAAGTTTCGTTGTAATACTTTTGTAATGGTTACTTTGCTCCCGTAACTTCGTTCTTAAGTAACTCTAGTACACTTTAGTACTGACCGCGACATGTCTCGACCTCAAAATGCCCAAGCACCCTCTGAAACACTACCACCTACAGCGAGAGCAATCGCGCTCTTCCTCGCCTCAACGCCCACCGTCCAAGATGCCCAGCCAGGCGTTCTCCATCAGCTCCTCGAGTTCGCGCATCGCTACACGACCCAAGTCTTGTCGGATGCCCAAGTGTACGCAGAACACGCCGGACGCTCCGGCGCGTCCAAAATCGAGATGGACGACCTCGTCTTGGCGGTACAGGCGCGCGTAGGATGGGAGTTTGGAGGCCGGGTGCCCAAGGAGGTGCGTCCTGGGTCGGTGGAAGGGCCCGCACACACACACACGGAACCTGCTCACGCGCTGCCGCGCACGGCTCTCTAGTACCTTATGTCCCTCGCGTCACAAACGAACGCGACCCCGCTTCCGGCCGTCCCAGAGGTCTTTGGCATCCGACTCCCACCCTCCTCGGAAACGCTGACGTCCGTTAACTTTGACCTCGTACCCAACAAACCGCCGCCGACCGTGAAGCTGTATGAGGAGGAGGTGGAGGAGATCGAGGAGGACGAGGAGGAGGGGGTGCCGGCGCAGGAGGACGAGGAGGACGACGCGGACATGGAGCCTGCTGCGATTCCGGTTGCGAACGCGCCGATTACGCCGACCGACGTCGAGATGGGAGGGACGCCTGCGCCGGTCATCGCAAGTGAAGCACCGGAGGAGGGTAGCGAGAACGGAGAAGAAGCGGATTTGTTTGGAGGGGGTGGAGACGACGAAGACGAGGAAAGCAATCCAGACGAAGCGATGGAGGAGGTACAGACTACCAGTACACCATCCAGTGGTGTCAAGCGGAAACTCGTGGAGGAAGAGGATTACGATTGATCACGACCAAAATGTATCGATCAGCCGAGGTGTAGTTTAGCCAGTTTTAATATGTATCATAAATACAATAAGGAGTGACGACGCGAATGCATAACCAAGTTGGAGTACTTCATACAAGGGGGCCTCATGCCAACGATGGTTAGCATTCACCGCTGCATCAGAACAGCAATGATGATAATCAATATCGCAATGATAACGAAAATGATGGCGCTCCATGCTGGAAAGCAACGAGGTCAACACCAGGAAGAATAGGAGCGGAAAAAACTGACATTGACCCCCAAGGACTTCAGGAATGCTGACCACGCGTATGGAACTGTCAACGCCACCTGACACGAGTAGCTTCGAATCAGGACTGAATCGAAGGGTAGTGATTGAGAACTCGTGTGCTTTCAAAATGGATAGCAGGGGCTAACGGTTTCGGCCAGTTAATATCATACTGCAAAAACTGCGTACAGCCCCGCTTACCGCCAAAGTATTCGAGTCCAAAACACCAAGACTATAGTCAGATGCACCGAATGCAAGCAGCCTACCATCCGAGCTGTGAAAGTTCACTTGGCATGCTGGTCTACACGTGTCAACGCTGCAAACGCACCTCACATCAAAGCATGTCAAGTTACCATCACAGACTTTCCGGATGATCTCGACGCCGGCGTGGAAGGTGCCATCTTTTTCGGTGATCTTCCACTTGAAAACGTACGCTCGCCTCTTGGCAAGCTTCTCGTGTTTGCCACGAGGCAGGGTAACATTGATCACAGAATACAACGTGTCCTGATGGATGGGATGCAACCTACAAAAATCATGACCTAGACTCGAGTTAGTAGCACGTGTGGACTCACCGTACAGCACGAAACGTAAGGTTTGATCGAGAAGGAACTCCGGATATCGAGGGAAGTTCTATAGTTTTAATCACGTCAAGTGCTCTTTTAGCCGAGGTAGACCGCAGGACGTCATCCTTCGCTTTACTGTAGTGTTCATCACCATCAACGTGTGTGGGTAGAGCATATACCAGAAGCTTTGAACTGACGGCGAGAAAGAGCTGGAGTGACAGCTTTCTGAGTCTGCTGGAAAGGGCAGGAATCGACGTACGCGTGATGAAGAGAAAGTTGCATCGTATATTTCTCCCTCGCTGACATGTATTGAAGGTGTCACGGGTGAAAGAGAGTCGTAATCAAGGAGAGAGAACTGCAAGGTTTGGTTGAGAGCGGTGGTCAAAGTACGAATAAGGGATGTGTTACATCATGAGCCCCACCAACAACTATATATTTACCATTCGGTGAGAGGACGGTCACGCGCTGGAGGTGGGGTAGTTATGATGTCAACTGTGGTGATAGAAAGACGAACCTGATAATCATCCAGGTTGCCAGAGGTGAGCGTGCTGCACGTGGCGAGCTGTGCGAACCTTGGGGGGTAAAGTTAACGGGGAACGTGGGTAGTTGGGAGACGTACTTGTGCTCGTCTGTGCTCGCTGAGAATTTTCTGCAATTCTCGTTTTCTCCTTTCTGCAACTTTTCTGCGCTGCTATTTATACCACACACGAGAGTCCTGCTCTGCAACTATGTGTTATGGAATATCTGCGGTGGTGTCGCGTATATGATACCTGGGGATGAGCTGCCATGCTCATTGGCACGTCCTCGTCCTTCTCAAGTTCCAGCTCGCTGAGAGCGTGCAGTTTTCTGTCATCAGACACGCGGAATAATCTCTAGTCGAGGGTGGGTGAATGACGAAGCGCGGCACGCAATGGACGTACTAGTTTGTTCTTTATTCCTGTTCTCGATGCGCCACCTCCTGCACCGACCACGACTTCGTCGTCTGCAATGAATGCGCATGAGTAGACAGGAAAGGCGGGAAAGGAGTGTGCAGTGTGCTGGGCGCGCATGACGAGCCTCGGCTGCGTTTGCATAGCCCACGTTGGCTGTATGAACGAGCGTGCGTGAGAAATAATGTCCAGATTTAGATAATCCACTATAAGCCGAACTGTACCTTGCTACATTTCTTCGGGCTAGGGCGAGGACAGTCCTCATTATATCTCCCATGTCCTGGGTGGGCGATCCCGGAATCGCCTTGCCCCATTTCACCATCAAGGCTATCGTCGGAATAAGCGTGTCCATCGCTGGCAATATCCTTATATCCTTTGCCCTCAACCTCCAAAAACTCGCCCATCTGAGACTCGACCACGGGCGCCAAAACGGTCAATCGGACGTAGAAAGGGAAGGCAGACCAGTGCGGGTCACCCACCCTGACCTCGAACGTGTCGGTACAGTTCAACAGGCCTCGGGAGGGAACCACCAATTCGAAACGCAGCCACTCATTCCCCGTCGGTCCTCCAGCCAACCTCCACCGACGACCTATGGTTTGGCCCAATGCCACATTTCCGTCAATGGGGATGATGCCAGAAGCCACAAAAGCAGCAATGCTGCGCGATCCAGACGCCGCCAACGGAAACCCTCATTCGTCCCACGCTTTCTGCCTCTACCATTGATGCTCGGGAATGATTCGCATCCGTCAAGCACCCGCGTAAATCTCTCAAATACCTCAGCGGTGCCAGTTGAAGACGCATTGCCCCAACAAAACGTACGGACGAACCATCAAGGCAACGGCACCTCCAAACACGCCGATGGAGACAGAAATGAGAGCGATTACTTACGCTCCAGACTATGGTTTGTCTCCCACGTATGCTTGGTTTTGGATCCGACTCTTTCACTTAGGTGGACTGGTTTCGTCTTGATGAACGTTGGCGAGACCGGAAACTTCATTTCCTACGCGTTCGCGCCTGCCTCCGTTGTTGCGCCACTTGGAACGGTGAGAGGGTCACTCGTTCTTTGAAGGTGTCCAGTTGCCTCAATTATTATCGCCTAGTTTGCTTTGGTTGCCAATTGCTTTTTCGCTCCCTTGCTTCTAAAGGAGCGCTTCCGCCCGGTAAAGTAGATCCATTGCAATCCAGGAGCTGGGTGCTTAGTCAACACACTAGCGTGATATATTCGGAATCTTTCTTGCCATCATCGGCGCGACAACCGTAGTATTCTCCTCTCCATCGTCGGACGGTCCACCACCCGTGCTGACCCCGGATGCTCTGATCAAGGCAATAAGTCAACGTTCCTTCGTGATCTTTTCAATCATATATTTGGTGGCTGCTGTCATCCTTGCTTGCCTTAGTGAAGGTAGCCTCGGCAGACGCGTGGTTGTGATCGACGTTGGCTTATGTGCTGTCTTTGGTAGGGTGTCGTGAATTGCACGACGGACGGCAGACTGACCCATTTGGAAGGCGGTTTCACGGTGCTAGCGACCAAAGCCATTTCCACGCTTTTGACCGAGGAATGGGTGAAAATGGTGACAGAATGGATTACATACCCCACTCTAGCTGTTGGTCTGGTCGCCCTGTGTATGGATCTTGCGCTGACCACCCTTTGTAGGTGCTCATAATAACAGGTGTCCTTCAGATTCGATACCTCAACCGGGCGTTGAAACGTTTCGACGCCAAAACTGTCGTTCCAACCCAATTTGTGTTTTTCACACTGTCAGCCGTTGTCGGATCTGCGGTCCTATATGGCGACTTCCGGCGAGTCAGGTTCCATGAGATGCTGACATTTTCATATGGCTGTGCCACTACGTTTGCAGGAGTATTCGTCATCGCTAGTGGCCCAAATGGAAATACGAGCGAATCGGTGCACGATGAAGAACGGAATGATCCAGGAGGCAGGCAGCAGGTGGCCTCGAGGATCGATGGGGCTGGATCGCTGGTGGAACAAAACCATCCAGCTCAAGGGTCGCCAAAAGTGGGTGCGCGTGAGATCCCGGTGCTCAGGCACAAGCAAAGCGCGATGAGTCTGGTGGGATACACGCCAGTGCAAAACTATTTACGGGTACACACCCCACCGACGCACTGGGAGGGCGAGAGGGAGAGTAGTGGATGAATCGATGATATCTTGCTATGCAGCAATGCTGTCCTGTTTTCTGTCATACATACCACGGCCTATTACGTAATATGTCTTGCATTCTGTGAATTACATCATAATCCAAAAAAGGAAAGTAGGCATCAGTGGGGTGTATGACGTCAGGCAGCGGAGCTCCAACGGTCTGGAATGACAAAAAGAACGTGCAGGACATACGCCTCCAGTTTTCCGCCCATCTCTCTCCCTCCACTACGTTTCGCGTCCTACACGTCGTCGACACCACTGACAATGCCCGCCGTGGTCGCCGCCTTCAAGAGTACGTCTACGCCTTTCCCATTTCGAAGGCCGCAATCTAACTCCGACCCCCACGTCGGCAGATCTCATCCGCAAACACCAAAACCACCGTCAACCCGACGCTGGCACCCAGGAACACCCAAAGTCGGCGCCGCAGGTATCTCAGAGCGTCGCACTACAGCCTCAACCCCCGGAGCCCGCAATACCTCCCACAGAACAACCCGCACAACCTCCCCCTTCTCCCCAAGCCGCTACGAAAGGAGACATGGCCGCCCCACCGGAGGTACACGCGAAGTCAAACATGCCCACATATAGGGGGCTCGAGAACTACAGGCTCGTAGCTCAAATGGGAGAGTCAGTGTATACGGTACTCGCGTCCGACGGACTAGTCTCACGCCGGCGTCTAGTGGTGCTTTCTCGACCGTCTACAAGGCAATCGACCTTTCGACTGGTGAAAAAGTAGCCGGTGAGCACAGCATTATCACTGTCAAGTCACCCTCTCGCCTAAGCACGTCGCTCAGTCAAAGTAGTTCGAAAGCACGAACTGAACGCATCGCAGGTAAGTACCCACAGCCGAGACTGTCCTCCAGTAGTTCATATCACCCCGCCCCTTTTATTCCTACTATCCTCCCTGGTCCCCCGCCTACGCACATGACATATTCTCCATATCGTCCCTCTGTAAGGCCGGCGAAAAATATCTCAGCCCCCAGTTTAAGAAAAAGCCGCGCGTCACAGAGGTGACATCTTTACCTTCTGCCCAAAGTATGATACGGTGACGCTAATGAAACTTTCTTTGCCTTAAGCGTGCAAACATTCTTAAAGGTGCGTTTAATGCGCCGAATCAATGACGAGTTCTTGATGGTTCGCAGAGGTTCAAATAATGCGCGGTATGAACCATCCATCAATAGTCAAGTTAATCTCGTTTTCCGAATCACCGGATTATTATTTCCTTGTACTCGAACGTAAGTAGTCATACTTGTCTAATTCCGCAGTCTTGGTTCACGTATAGTCCTAGTCATGGAAGGAGGGGAGCTGTTCCATCAGATTGTCAAACTCACTTACTTCAGTGAAAATCTTGCGAAACACGTCATTCTTCAGGTTGCTCAGGGCATCCGATATCTCCACGAGGAGCGCGGCGTGGTTCATCGGTGAGCGTCTCCAGAACACGATCCACTCCATCATCAACCTTTCTGGTTTGTGTAGAGATATCAAACCGGAGAATGTGCTCTTCGAACAAATACCCACTATTCCCTCCAAGGTGTTCATACGACGTCCGTATGATGAAGACAAGGAAGACGAGGGTGAATTTATACCTGGAGTTGGTGGCGGTGGCATTGGGCGAGTCAAGATCGCCGATTTTGGCTTGTCCAAGGTAGTTTGGAATGAGGAAACCATGACGCCATGCGGGACGGTTGGCTACACCGCCCCTGAAATCGTCAAGGATGAACGTTACTCAAAAAGCGTCGACATGTGGGCACTTGGCTGTGTTCTCTATACGCTCCTTTGCGGATTCCCTCCTTTCTACGACGAGAGCATTAATGTTCTCACAGAGAAGGTTGCCCGAGGATATTATACGTTCTTAAGCCCCTTCTGGGATCATATCAGTGCTCCAGGTATCTTCAGAGTTTTCCGATATGTCATCATCGATCTCACTGCATTTCTAGCCAAGGACCTCATAGAACACCTACTGTGCGTAGACCCAGCTCAACGATATACCATAGACGAATTTCTGGCACATCCCTGGTGTAACACTCAACCACTATCGCTCTCTCCGCCAACACCCAACACTTATCCCCGAACTCCACCTCTTGACTCACCCCTCTTGACTGCCGCACATGGTGGAATCGAATCAGCACGTTCCCCTGGGCTGGCAACCTTGAAGGAAGCTTTCGATATCACGTATGCGGTGCACAGAATGGAAGAAGAAGGGGCACGTCGCCGCGCCTACAACGGTCGGGGCGGTGCGGGAGCAAGAGGATTTTTGCATGGGCTCAACGAAGACGATGAAGACGACGATGCGGGTGACGAAAGCTTGGTCAATCAAGCTCGCCATAATCGAGGCCAGGCTGAGGGTGGGGTTCCGGCAAACATGAAGGTAGCTGCTACACACAAAGTGGACGCACCCGCAGTCGTGAATGTAATCCCGGAGAAGAGTCTGTGGGACGGGCGGGCCGGACCCCGCGATCGCGGCCGCCGCACAGGGGGTCCGAAGGGCTTCGAGTTGGACATTGACAATGCGACGCTACTAGGCCGCCGGAACAAGAGGACAGCAAAAGACGTCGCAAATCCTATAGCGCAGAGGATAATCTCTCCGGGAAGTCCGATGCGCGTGGAGTAATGCACTTACCACCCTCCTAGCCTTCGTCAAACTTGTTCTCCATTATGTCGAGCCGGTGATTTATCATCCTACGGCTTATTTCCAGCATTCCCTTTTTCATGGATTGGCATTACACCTTTCGGATAGTTTCTGCACCCAACTAGACGGGTTTCATGCTCTGCGATGCACATCTTTCTAACTTGCATGCCGTACTCTTTACAACATAATTGTGCGTGGTGTCATATAGCGCAGGACATATGATTTCGCAGCCAAGTGAACGCCAGACGCTGTACTCTTACCGTAATATCATTGTTTGTTGTATGGACTACCCCTTGCAACAAGACCCAGTGCCAATTGCGCATTGTAAGACGGTAAGGTAAGCAAGATTCTATCTACATGGTAATGGGTCCTTGTAACGGAACGTTTGTTCACTCTTCTACAACAAGTATAGAAGCACCCCCATCTTTGGTGACCCGACGACGTGTCTTCATCAAAATGTACCGCCTCCCAAACTGGTTCAACCTTGGGATTTGATTCAGAGGGACCCTCTGAGTACCCTGAGCGACGGCAACTTGCTGTCCGTCCGGAAACACGCCAAACCCAGAGGGTGCGAGCACGATAGCCTCTCCGGTCTGCATACAACGTTCAGCGCCGATATAGTGCCCCATTGCATGCGAGTCTTACCTCGAGTCTGACCACACGGTCAAACGCGTCTTCTGCAGAAATGTCGGCGGATACGTGTTTGGCAAGGTGTTCCCACCAAGACGGGGAAGAGAATCGGTGCAAGATGGCGACGCTGCAAAGGTCGAGGAGCACCGGGGGGACGACGGTGGGTTCTGGGGGGAACAAAGGTTAAACAAAGAGGTACTTGAATCGGGAAGGGGACGCTTGCCCTGCGTGCTGATAATCAAGCGCATAGCGAGATGTCGTTGCTCTCGCGCGAGCGTCAACAAGCATTTCGTGAGTCCTGCTACGGTCTTGTGTGGAGACAGGTACTAAAGACGGAGGGCTCGTAAACGACGTGGGGATCATTTATAGTCGCTTACTTTGTGAGCTTCGTCCACCACAAGCACTTTTCCGGTCCCGACTTCTGCCCGGACAAACAGGCGGGCAATGATCTCGAACAATCCACATGCCGAGGCGGGATCGATGAAAGGATCAGAAAGGTCAACTATGGTCAACTGTCCGGCAGCAAATCGTTCGGCTCGTGGACTGGAGCGCGGGCGGGTATCCAGAAAAGATGTTAGAAGGGCCATACGTTGTTCCAGCCCTGTCAGTTGAGCCGGGTTGAAAGATTCTTTCTTCTCCTCTAGTCGCTTCATAAATTCGTCGTAACTGAAGTCTTCCCCTAGACCTCTAAGAATAGACTGGAACTGATCAGCTTCGAATAATTTAGAGCAAACTTTTCACTTACTAGGACGCCTTGAATGTAAAGTGGCGCAGACTCGGACGACCCGACCGCCATCATAGACAGGAATGCCTGAGCATCGAGCTCATCCTTTTTGAGAAGAAGCGGCTCAACCGTTACCCGGTCCCCAAGAGGGGCATAAACAGCCGTCATCGTCTTGAGAGACGACCGTGAAACATAGACTTTGACTCTAGGAGTTTGCACTGTAGATATATCAGACAAGGCTATCCAGGCTGCCTCGCTGGGCCTGGCGCCGGGCCCTCCTTCACCGAAGTGAAGAACGAGACCAGAGAGTGGCTTCTGCAAGGAGCCAAGAGGACGCAAATTCGGGATGAACATGCTTTCTAACAAAATCGAGACCGTATGAGACTTTCCAGACCCCTGAACTCCGCAGACGACTGCGGAGAACGGAGCATTCTGCAACCCACGAGCAAAGATGAGCATTCTGAAGACAAAACGAAGGTTGTTCTCACCGTGTTGATATATAGACGTGGGTCTATCGGTGTATATGCCTGAGATTTATTGCTAAAAAGTAGAATATGTCAGGCAAGAATTCGGGACCTAGTAATGACGCACAATATATGGACTGCACGTCCCAGAACGCCATACTGAGTCATGTTGTCACGGTATCCCGCAGCAACGTATGCATCGCGGGTGACTATAGGTGCAGTTCGAAGTTCGTGGTCCCGACTTCGGCCCTTGGTGTCGTTTGCACTGTCATGCAAGAGGGCAAGCTCCTCCTAAAACGTGCGCGATAAAGATATGGATTTGAGATAAATGTTTCAGAAACGCACGTAAACGGATCCGGAGTCTGGTGGGAGCAGAGATGATCCCGTGCCATTCATGTTGTTCTCTGAGTTCTGAAAGAAATAACATATCATTCAACCTTGTCAGCCTGCCGCATCGACGACAACAAAGGGACGCACGGATGAGGTGGTATGGTGTACAGTGCTCTTTGGAATGGCCATTTCTATGGTTCTCGCTGAATTTGTGGTGGAGATGGGGACCGGCTGTTGCATGGACTCAGTGATGTTAAAAAGAAGAGGTTGAAGGGAATCATCCACACCGTTGCCGCCTCGATCGGGGGAAGAGGTGTGTATCTGAATGATCCAGGACTTGGATCCCCGCTACTCGCAGATATCGAAGACGGGGTATTCCCGTTCTGCAATAGAGTCAGACTCAGAGGTGCAAAATTGATCAAGTTGATGTTCGAATACCTGTGAGAGGCGCGAATTAGGCGCGTGTTGATGAGGATCCAACACAGAACGGATGGTATCCTGGGATGAAGGGTGGGACGTGGATGACACTGGGGACTTGCCCATTTTGTGTTTCTTGCGGCTCGAGTCCCTGTTCCCCGTCCCGTTCATCGGCTGGAACATCTGGAAGTTTGAGAGGAGACTTTGAGTGGACAGGCGGGATGAAGGTCTCTTTATACCTGTTCCACACGATGCATGATACACTGATAGGTGTCTTGTGGGGGCGTGTGAGACTCATGTGGCCGTTGGACGGAAAAGCTGCAAAAACGCGGCTTCCGCATTGGCGTCCCATCGGATAAGTAGTACCGTAATGGCCGTTCCAAAAGTCGAGAACAACAATTTGGTCCTTGGACCAAACCAAATCGTAC
>JBBPOE010000431.1:0-24063 GCA_038091295.1 Tylopilus felleus | reverse complement strand
ATAGGGTAGGGTTGAGAAAATCAAGGTCTTGTCCAGTCATTGTGACCGGTTGGACAAAACTTTGGGGTGTCAACATATTTGACCATCTGCAATCAAATGTCAAGGATAAACGCCATGCAACATTACTGGCAGTATCATGTATGCAGCATTCAGAAAATGGGTTACAGCGACCCACAACACAGACAGCAGTGTCCACCACAGATGGTGGCGAAGTTGGAAGAAAGGTGCATTTCGAGCAATCTGAATCCATGCCATTTCCATTGACAAGCGAATGCCACAAGAAAGATGAAATAAGAGTGCATGTTGGACAATGACTCCCAACAGCCTATATGACTTGTAAGCCTCATCGATTCAGCATGCCACAGAAAAGGACTTGCAATGATCCAGTCATGGTTGCCAGTGCCGTAGAAGTCAAGGTGACGATAGTCATTGTCTCACTTTGGTTGTTGTAAACCCAGCTAGCTGCATTACACTGAGCAACAAAACTGTTGCAATGTTTGATTGTTTTGAAGTATGTCCAGTGTAGCATGTCAGGGTGTGGGAATCACGCTTAGCAGTAGTCATATAAAATATAGTAGACACTCTTGGCTATCTATAGCACCTTGGGTCGTGTAATTTGGTCCAGTGGCTGTGGAGATATGTCCACTTTAAGTCGCCCATGTCATTGCAACAGTTTTGTTGCTGATATATAGGATATACAAATTAGTATTATGTGTATTCTCCTTTTGCCTTGATCACCTCCTGGACCCTTCTAGGCATACTTTCAATCAGTTCCAGACACTTTCCCACCTCTATTTTCTCCCACTCTGCCTGCACTCTCTCCCAAAACTCTATAATTCCCTTTGGTGGCTCTGGATACTCTGCTAGCCTTCTTTTGAGGAGAAACCATAGATGCTCTATGGGGTTAAGGTCTGGAGATTAAGCAGGCCATACCATAACCACAAATTCATGGTCAATAAGCCATTGCTTGGCTCTCCTACTGGTGTGCTTGGGGTCATTGTCTTGTTGAAAGACAATGTCATCTGGAGTTTTGCCATAATATTCCAGGGTTTGCTAGAGTTCATCCTCCAAAATCTGCAGATACAGGTCAGTATCCATCCTACCATCAATCTTGCAAGCCATTCCAACCCCTTCCCAAGTCATACAACCCCACATCATCAAGCTTACTCCACCAAATGTTACTGTCCCCTGCACCAACCTATTACTCAGGCCCTCTCCTGCCTTTTTCCATGCCCACCTCTTGCCATCTGACCCAATGCGGTTAATTTTGGTCTCATCTGACCATATGACCCGCTTCCAGTCCTCCACAGTCCAGTGCTGATGGCTCAAAGCAAAGTCCATTCTTGCTCTTCTATGATGTGCAGTGAGAAGAGGGCACTTTTTCTTCACCACAGCCTTCATTCCTGCTTTCTTCAAGTGACGACGGATGGTCTGGGATGAGATGGGCTGGTTCTTGACATGTTGAAGGGTTCTGGTGAGCTGGACAGCATTCTCAGCCTTTCCAGTTCCAATCAACCGGATGGCATGACACATGTCAGTGGGAGTAATGATGGAAGGGCGACCACCAGAGGATTTGGGAAGGTCAAGACGGAGTTTGGAGTGGATCCTACTGATAGTAGAGTGGTTTACACCAGTAGTAAGAGAGATTTGGCAAGTAGATTGACCCAAATCCAAGAAAGAGATGATTTGATTGGTTTGGTCAATGGAAAGGGATTTCATGGTGGTGGAAGTGGTCAAAGTGACAATGTTTGTATGTGTTTACATCATATTGAACTATTTATGCATCACATGACCCATTGCTGACATAATAAACCACTGTAACACATGATTTTCATATTTCAATAGGTCAGCAACAAAACTGTTACAATGACATGGGCGACTTAAAATGGACATATCTCCACAGCCACGGGACCAAATTACATGACCCAAGGTGCTGTAGATAGCCAAGAGTGTCTACTATATTTGATATGACTACCGCTAAGCGAGATTCCCACACCCTGACATGCTATACTGGGCATACTTCAAAACAACCAAACATTGCAACAGTTTTGTTGCTCAGTGTAGGAGGAGCAAGTGCCTTCCAGTTTTGCGGGCGAACCTGATTAGACATTATGGAAGTGGTGAGCAGCTGGTCCGAGATGGGAGATGCTCTTATATGCAAGAACTCAACCGAGAAGTACTTGCCGTAGCGAGAATACTTAGTGATTCTTAGAGGCTGGACAGTGTTCTTCGGTTCGCTGTTAGTAACTTACCAACTCATGTCATAATGCCACTCTTCGGCTCCAACTTCAAGTCCTTTGAGCCACATCTTGGCAAGCCGATATTATGCACGTTGCTGGACTGCGCCACATCACTGGCATGTAATCGGATATGAGGTTCTGCCCACTGCCATTCTCGTCCGAGTCGCTGGGTTCTGCCAAAGTCTGCATAACCGTGACACTCATAATAGACCACGGCGTGATGTGGAGCTCCGACTTGGAGATGAAGATGCCCAACGCAGAATTTGCGGAGATTTGCCAAGCAGCCGATGAATTCTATCAACTGTTTGTGCCATCCGGCCCGAGTGTCACGCACTTTTAACGCAAAGCGAGGAGCGAAATATCGACGCGAAACTTCAAGGCGTCAAATACTATTCAGTAAATGATGTTAAGTATACGTTTTTGACAAGGCATGGCGGCATTAGCGGGCTCCTGACCAGCCGGTTGGCTACTTACAGATAAAGGGTCTTCCTGAAAGAGGAACTCCATGAATGCTACTTCTCGGTTCACTGATATGGTACTAATGCGAGTTTCCAGTTCCTCACTGTATTTCGGATGGGCCGTTCCACTAGGATGGTTTGGGCAATTCATATAGCGGAGGCACAACGAGCTGCTCACCATTTTCACAATGTCTACAGGTGTGTGACGTTGTTTCCAGAGGTCTATCCTTTTTTCCCCTTGGTTCTTCAATTAGGCGATTTCGTCTTCTCTTGGTAGACAATCGCCTTTTTTGCTAGCTGTCATCCAATCAGAGTTGTCAAACAATAATGTTACAATACTGAAGCCTTGCAGATCCAGGTATAAGTTCTTGTACTAATCTGGAACTTCGGCACCTTTCTGAACTTATCAGCAAACTTGAACTGCCCTCGATAAGATCACCGTCACGGTAAAGTGGCAATATAATGGACAAAAATATAAGCTTGTAGCAGATAGAACCAAGTCAATAAATCCCAAGCAAAGCAAAGCAAAGCAAGGTGTGGAAAGCATAGACTGATTCTTTTTATACACCCAAGTCAAGCTGTATATCATGCAACCTCCCAGCCCATTATTCCACAGGTCGCCGAGCTAGTTTGCGAGGGGATCGTTATCCACACGGAATAACAATGTGCCAACCTTCCTTGCGTTACCCGGATCACTAGGACCGGGAAGAAGCGTCAACCTGGTTTGGGGACGGAAAAGCAGCAAATATGTCGACCCGCCAAAGTGGAACGAACCAATCTCATCTCCCTTCTTGATCCGATCTCCTTCCTTTACCTCCACCTTGGTGGTAGAGACTTCGCCAAGACCAACCGCAACGAAGCACATGAGCCCGATGTCAGGGTTGTCCGACTCGATAAAGATGAGCGCGCGCGTGGACATGGCAGTGACAAAGGCTTGCGAACGAGAGATGACGTCTATGTTCGAATCGTCGTCCAGTCGCGCAGCGTAATAGGTTCCAGGGATTCTGTATGTCTTGACGACACGTCCATCAACTGGGCTATGCCACCGGTGATAGTCCAGCGAGCTCAGGATCGCTTGAAAGATCGTCCCGCCGACAAACTCGGACGTGAGCGGGTCGGAGTCGAGGATATGGTTGAGAGAGTATGGCATTTCCTTGAGCCAGAATTTGTCCGTCTCTTTCACGTTGGTCGAGACTTTGTGCGTGATGGCCTCGCACGGAGCGTTGATGAACTCGGGTCTGTAGGCCGCAAAGGTGGGACGGATACCTTCTCTGAACCGTCTACCAAAAAAGTCATCCCAGGACATGAAGCCCATATGGGGTAGGTGGGGATTGCATGTCCATGCTTGCGCGAAGGGGATCCCGAGGCGATCCTCCTGAACTTGTAACGCTTCGGGACTGAACCAACCACCCTCTGTCGAGACTAAGACGTTGCGAGACGCAGGAGAGATGAGGAACTTGGTCCATTCGTCAAAGATCGTGTGAAAAACCGCGTTCACCTTCGGATTAGTGAACACGCGGTAGCCAGCCTCGGTGTTGCAGAAAGGGGCAAGGATGCCGTAGATAGGGACCCCGCTCACCAGAGGGCTGGTGTAACTGAATGTTGGAGCTGCGGTTGAGGCTTTATCGAGAAAAGCGAGGAGCTCCATATAGTTCGTGATCTAACCACATAAGTAATGTCAGTAGGGAAAATACATCAATGAACGTCAGGCTAGGCACTTACAGAGCGATGCTTAGGGTCCCCGGGGTGAGGACGGATCTGCTTAAACATTTCGTGGAAATCTTTGAATATCAAGGCATCCTGCTCGATCAATTTTTTGAACTCCAGAATTGCAGGGGAAAACTGCTCCTGCTCAACGTCGCGCACTCGCGGCGTGCGGACAGCGTTCCTGACGAGTTGAGCGAGCAATTCGCTTTGGAACTTCCGGAAGACGTCGGGATCCCTAGGGAGCCATCGAGCGATGGTCCCACAGTATTCTATCTCAGAAGACATATTGATTTGACAGCTGAGATGGTGCATTGTCAACGGACGTTGAACATGATCATTGGAGTGACGACTCACAACAAACTAGAAACGAATGATGAGGAAACAAAAGGCGAACGTTGGGACCTATTATATTGAAAATCAACCACATCCGAGTCCTTCTTCACAACCTGCAGAGCGGCTTGTTGCCGTAGCTCAGCTCGGCTCGACTAGACTCGGTTATCAATCATTCAGGGAGTCTCATGCACTCTCATATGTAAGTTGTTCGGCTCAACTGTATACATACCTCCGTTGTATGAATTGCCCAAATCATCCTGACGGAACGGTATCGTAGGTATACAGCGAGGAACCTTGCATTAGTACCATATCAATGAACTGAGGAGCACATACTAGTAGCATACATCGAGTTCCTCTTTCAGGAAGACCCTTTATCTGTGAGTAGCCAACCGGCTGGTCGGTAGCCCCCCTAATGCCGCCATGCCTTGTCAATAATGTCATGCAATAACACCGTTTACTGATTAGTATTGGCGCAAGGCTGTAGAAAACCTGGTATTACGTCCGCCGCTAAAACTGTTGGCCAGGATTTGAGACTCCAGACTTACTTAAAGTTCGACGGTATAACCTCGTAAGCGAGAAGGCTGAATACCTGGCCTGAAAGTAGTCTCAGCGGACCAGACCTGTCACATTCTAGGAGGTACCCGGCAAAGCGTGATGTCGGACTATGGCACAGCGAGGCACGACTCGGAGCGGAGCCAAAGTGCGATGTCTTTGGATAAGCGACATAAGCGAGCGGCGCTCCTCACCTCGTCGCTTGTCCTCCGAGTCCCTGCAGCCTGAGCGCTCGTCCTCGCCCGTTTCAGCACACCCACCCACCACACCCTGCCTCCATTTCCCATTCCGGCTCCTCGCAGCTCACCCCCCCATGTTGGGTCCGGAGCGCGCGAGCCTGACTGCCGGGCACACGCGCCTGCGAGGTGTTCCCACCCACCCTCGCAGCTCACGCCCTACCCAGCAGGTCAAGCCCCTTTCCGGGCTGGGGAGCGCTCCGCGCTCTCGCCCATCCTCTCTGTCGTCGTCCTCCCTCTCCTCTCTCGAGCGGACAGAGCGACGTCTAAAGACAGGTGTACATACTATATGAACAGGAGCGGATCCCCGACCTATGCCGCGTCCGAGACTAGCGTGACCCACGCCCGCAGGTGTTCGGGAATGTGCATAACTACGAACAGGGTTCAATATTTCATGGAGAAGCTGTAAATGGCATTGTTTTTCGTCGCAGGAAACTAGTAATGACTGGAGGAGATGGATCCTGAGTTACTGCCCGTACAATTGCTATCCATAGACATTAGCACAAAGACCATTACCGAGGGAAGAAACTGGATCTGTGAGTCATGTCTCCCCGAGAGTGTATTCTACTGGGCAGATTCCGCAGCCTTCAGCGCTGCATCAAAGGAACGTAAGAGCCAGTCCCGATCTTCCATACCCACGCTGATCCGCACTGATCCCTCCTCCACCCCGTACTCTGCCACCCATTCTAACTCGTTGTGGAAAGCAAGAACCGCATACGCGCATGCCAGGGTGAAGTTCGTTCCGAGACTCGGGCCCTTATGACAAGCTAGTGCATCATGGAAGGCGATTGACGCAGTCAACGATGTGAACGTGAGGGAGAACAGCCCGCCGTAACCACCTGCAGGGCGTTTACATCGCAAGTAGTTGGTCGGAGTCGTGTACTTTGGGTAAAACACCTTTTTGATGGCGGCGGACGGTGCGCCCTCCTCGGCAGAGCGTGTGCGCAGGAATGCACAAAGTACTTCAGCATTCGCATTGATGGTTCGAACGCGCTCGGCCAAATCGCGTGAATTGTGTTCCATGACAACCGCGTCTTCATCGAAGTATGTATCTTCGTAGGTGTCCATGTGACTCTTCAAGGCCGCATAGTGCCGTCCTTTCGGATTCAAGACGAGGCTAGACGTAGACTTGAGCGCTTGAGCACTGAATCGCGTCGGAACGCCGAAATTTAACGTACCTCCCACCCATGACATTTGCCGCACCACTGAAGATCTTGGACAGGCTCGTAACGACAATATCTGCATACGGAAGGATCTCGGTGTCGACAGAGTTCCCGATGGAGTCATCCATAATCAGCGGGAAACCGTAGGTATCTGCCAGTGCTCTAAGGCGAGGTATATCCGCCGATCGGAGGAGTGGATTCGATGTCACCTCAGTGAAGAGAGCGAGAATTGGGGGCTTTGTTGGGTCTCGACTGGATTCTTCAGCGAGGAGGCGTTCCAAGGTATCGATGTCTGAATCAAGTCCATGACCAAAGAAATGGACACCTGGACCCCAATTCTCTAGGATCTTGAGGGTGTCGACATACAAAAATCTATGAATCAGAATGTTTTAGTACTGACTTTAGAAGAGAGGCACGCTTACCCGAAGCAAACGCTCTTGGCTGAAGGCCGCGCTCTGAGGCAGAGCTGGTGAGCATTCCAAATAGCGACCATCCCTGTGGGGAAGAGAAACACATCATCTTCACTGACACCCTGATGACCTCTGTCGTGGGATTCAATCTCGATGTCTTGTGTGCTGGTGTAATGTCCCTGTGATTCGTCTTGCACGTTGCCCGTCGTAAGAAGGCCGGCTATGCGCCTACGAAGGACCTGCTTTGCGCATGCGCCAGCACTCAGAGGTGAGTCTCTTTCTTCGGCGTAGTTGCTCTTATCTCGGCTCATCGCATGAAAGATGGCACTTGATGGCTGGCTGGCTCCTCTCGGTGATTCCGGGTCTTGCTTGTCTTGGCCGGGCAAAAGGGAAAGGCAATGCTCCGCGAACCTTGAGGAGATGATGCCCAGACCCGTGTATCTCCAGAATTCCAATACGATCGGAGATAAGTTCTCAGGAAACAGGGCCATGTGCAGTTCTGCACACTGATTCGCTCGGGCACAAGAGTCTTCGTCTTCTTCAGAACAGACGGAATACTGGACAAGTCTAACGGATGCCGGAGTTCCCGAAAGTGCAGCTCGGTTCAGTATAAAGTTTCGACACTCTTCTGCGCCCTGTTTGGAGGGATATAACATGCACTTCTCCCCGTTCGCCGCAAATTTTTGTTCGCAGATATCGGTAAGCTGAACGGAATCAGGACCGATCAAGGCAAGTTCTGCTGTCAAATGTACCTTTTTAACACTTAGATGTATGAAGAATCGTGGATATCCAGTGACCAATGAATCCACGACACGTTTTTCTCTGTATTCGACATTATCTCTCCACGCTGGAAGAGAGCTGATGATGGCATGCTGGGTGAACGGTGGGATGGGGAGTCCAAGGGTTTCGCTTCCAACAGCAACGGATGTAGACATTGAGATAGATGTGCGAGTGACAAATTGGCGCAAGGGTGCGTTGTCTTTTAAACCGCCTCAATATTAAATTAGCTAATAGGACACCCAATCTGGACAGACGAAACTAACCCAGCTGCGGGAGAAGGCATGGATCGGGCGATAAGTAATACACCGATACTAAACTGAGACCTAGACTCAGTAGAGTTCATCTCTCAACAAGTTATCTTACTTGCCTTCTATGTCAAGTGGCTTCTTATACTTCTCCGTCGGCGGTGATGATCTCTTTGATTTGATGCCATCTCATCTAGGCTTACTCAGCTGACAAGGTCATCGGAGGATATATGTGTGCAAGTGATTTGTAGACGTGATTCACTTACCGCAGTTCCATAAAAGGGTGACTCCTTCGACGTCGTCAAACCGCGAGCGAGAGTCGGTGTGACTCATAAGACACGATGCTAGCACCTAGGAGGAAGGAAAAGACACGCTCCAGAGCTGCGATTATCGCAGAAAACTGTCTTCAATTTGTTGAGTGTGAGGTGCGACAGTGCGACAGAGTAGCTTCAAGTAACTCACCTGCAGCATTCGACGGCCCGGGCTCCACTTGTCACGGCCCTGTCATCTCTCGTAGCGAGGTTCAACGGCCCCGTTCGAATGAGCGATCCGTACCTTTTCTTTCAATGCGTTGTCATCTCCCTGCCTCGTTGTACATACTTATGCTTAGGACGAAGCTTGAAACGAGACGCAAACGTCCTGGCGAAGTTCAAAAGACTGTTACACTGGTCGAATTCGGAGTTACAATTGTTTTCCTGAACGAACGTCGTGTCCAAAGCCGCCGAATACTAGTAAAGTGACGCACCGCAGCTGTTCGCCATGTATCCTTCTCTTTCTTGAGACTCAAGCTGAGCGTCGTGCTGAGCCACATTTCCTCGTGCAAAGCTCCTCCGCAGCCCGCAACTGAGCCTGCATCGCGTATCCAATCCGTGTATGTTGCGTTTAGACCACACAACTTGTGACACAACAGTGGTCAGGGTCATCGCGCGTTCCTCAGGCACTACGGTAGGACGGAGTCTTTCCGACGCTGTGTTGACTCTGCATCTTTGCCCTGCGTTGTCAATCCACCTGGCGCTCCCGGGCCAAACCCTCATTCTTCTGGTCACCATTTTAAAGCACGCCAAGTATGGGTTTTTTCCCTTGCAATAGACAACGTCTTTTAGATGTTTACAAATTATAACCACCAGGGTGCAAGACGGCAAACTTTGCCTCCACCATGGAGCTTTGATGAAGCAACTTGCAATGACAATCTAAGCGCCATGCATCGTTATTTGTAACTGGGCGAAAGTATTTTTCCTGCCCGTCTCCACGGGGAACGGGATTCCAGGTTGCGCAGCGCGCAGCACTCTGCGCAGTATGCCTGTTGGTACGTTTCAGCTATCGATCTCATTGGTCGTACTGAAATGTCAATTGGCGCACATGGCACCCTCCAAGAACAGTGATGATATAGAACTACCCATAGCCCGAAGTGACTGCAAGAATGCATCGATTTCTGTGCTACTAGATCAGCAGTAAGCATTGCAGAAAGGTGTAGCGGTGCACCCAAAACTTGCCTTGTTTGAGTGTCCTGACCTTCCTTTTTTGTTATCCGTCATCCAATGACAACTCTCGGGTGTCTGATGGACTGCGGTGATTCATCACAGTATCAACTTATCCGGGGATACAACCACCACTAACAGGATCTGCAGGTGGCGATAGCTACTGCCGTCGTTGAAACATAGAATAAAGCAATGTGAAACGCAGAACGACTGCGGATTTCGAGTGTCTTTGCGTCCTGTTATCTGGCGTACCATTTGTTGCGATTCTCTGGACGCATAAAAGGTCTGGTGCATACAGCGACGTCTTCCAACATCTCCAGCGCCCTCTCACTCAAACATTCTTTCTCGAGCTCGCTCTCCTTCTCACATACCAACTCTCATCATGCGTATCGCTTCAGCCCTCCTCGCGTTCATATTCCTCGGTGTTGCTGCTGCTGCAGCTATCCCAGAAATCGCTCGTCGCGATGTCGCGGTAGGCGGCGGCGACGGTGACCATCACCCCACTACGAGTGGTGCTCCCGTGTCCCCTCCTCAGTCGCTCCCCCCACTCTCTGGTGGGCCTAAGCCGACCGGCAATCCCCCTCCAGGCGCCCCCGGCCAACCCTACCCGAGCGGTGGGAGCCTCCCTCCCCCCAAGGCTCCGCAAACCGCTCCCGAGCCACACTCTCCCCTTCCCAGCGAAATCGCTCCTCGCGACGTCGCGGTAGGTGGCGGCGACGGTGACCATCACCCCACTACGAGTGGCGCTCCCGTGTCCCCTCCTCAGTCGCTCCCCCCACTCTCTGGTGAGCCTAAGCCGACCGGAAATCCCCCTCCAGGCGCCCCCGGCCAACCCTACCCGAGCGGTGGGAGCCTCCCTCCCCCCAAGGCCCCGCAAACTGCTCCCGAGCCACACTCTCCCCTCCCCAGCGGGAGCCCCCCTCCCTCTGGCTCCTCCGGTTACCCTGCCCCGAACCCGAGCGACAAACCCGCTCCCAGCGCCTACCGCAGACATGCCATTGTCTACGACAACGTCGTCGCGCGGAACTGATGCGTTTATCCAGCCCAACACCCGCCGAAAAAAATCAGCTTGAGGACCACTAACGTCCGCACTCATCGACGTGGGTTAGAAAGGATCTTGTTGTCACGGAGGCTTCCTGTGAACGATACCCTGTTGCTTTCTTGTCTCATAAATGGACTTTTATAACATGTTGTGCGCAGAACGGACATTTTTTTGCCAGTCTCTCGTTAGATATATTCTGTACGTCCTGTGGACGACAGACTTCCTCTCCTTTTTGATACAGTCTTTTAGACAAAGTATTTAAGATACCGTGTATTTTCCTCAACTGAAGTAGCCAACGCGAACGAACGACGTTGACCTTGTCCGTTCCCGATGCCACAATTCGAGGATCCTTACAGAAACGCATGCATCCCAAAAAAAATCCAGTTTCCGCTGCGGTAACAAAAGAGAGGGAGAGGAAAGGGAGGCTAGATCTTCTCCTCGCGACTCGTCTAACCTGCCCGCGTCACCTTTCCTCACGCGTCACAAAACGGCTTCGGATGGTTAGCACCAGGATAAACAGGCCAGGGGTCTGGCGGGAGGCGGTTCTTTCGAGAGAATTGCACAGGCGTATCCACGCGTGTGTCATGCGTACGAACGACACTGATCCGAAGGGGTATCTGAGACGTGTGCGAGCCGCGAGGTTCATCTCGGCGACTTAGTATCCCATACCGCGCGAGGATGAGGAGAGGAGCCATGGTCTGTTTCGGACGCGGATAAGTCATACGGTTCCAGTGAGCGCTGTGGACGACACGCACCGCGATCTGCGTCGTGATCCCTACACCGGCGATACCCACAGGATGTTGGACCGCGTGCAAGACTAACATCGCGACCGTACACACCGTCACCAACAAGCCACATTCCACGACGACGATGATAGTCGACTCGTATTTGGATTGGTTGAAGGTGGCGATGGCTTTTTGACGCGCGATCCAGAGTCGTACGAAAATCAAGAGCGTCGCGGATGCGTTGACGGAAGCGATGAGCGCCCATGTGACCAAGCTAAAGGCATGTTGACGGGCAGAGTTGACGTGCACGGTCGCAGCGCCTCTGGCGGTAGCCCCCGCAAACCCTGGAATGTAGTTGACGCGTATGTCCTGGACGAGCGTGGTGAGGTCACTCACCCACTTCCAAGATCAATAGGATGATCTGAATATACGTGGTCAAGCTATCTTAACTCCCGACAACCGAGCAACGCACCGTGGGGATACAGAACTTGATGTTCTTGTTATGTATGATGTAGATACGCCAGATCTTGATGAACATCGCCTGCGGTGAGTAAAGCAGTAGGAAGGAGGGAATCGTACGAACCAATAACGACCCTTCAATCGCGTTCTAACCGGCGTAAACAACACCAGTCAACAGAGCGATGAACGAGAGGAATAATGTAACTTACATTGATGATGTATATGATATAGCTCGGCAGAACGTAGTCCAAATTGAGACGCAAGAAATAAGCTTCAGATGCGGAGGCGTGAACAGTAAATCCCAAACTGATATCGGTGATAAACAGAGCTATTTGTGCGAGGCACAGACAGAACTGCACGACACTCGAGAACAAAAGGAGTCTGGAGAAGAACCCGTGAGATCAAGCGGAACGGATGTCTTAGGGTTAACGGCTTACCTGCGATAATTGGATTTTTGGCCCCATAGAACGTAGACGCAGAAAAGGAATAATACACAGCTGCGTGATTGTACGTCAACGCTCTGCTTGAGTCGCGTCAAGTGCGACATGACCTACTTCATACCTACGCGTCGTCAGCGTGGATTAGCGATCCACTGCATGTACACGCACCCACGAAGACACCCGAGATGCTCGTCAAAAGTAAATACATTTGCGACAAGGTCCGCGCCATGATGATGCAAGGCGATCAATTTAAGAAATAAATGTTCATTGACCGTGTTTTCCGTGAATGTCGTCGAAAACGTCAACGGCGAGTTCTCGTCTGGTGAACAGTTACAAAAAGCGAGAAGCATGAGGTCGTGACATTAGTAGAGGATGGCTCATGGTACAGAGTTGACTCGGGGAGCCACCTCCTGTCCCCGAGTGACTACAATTTGTCAGCTAAATTTCAAACTCGGAAACTAAAGGAGCCGCTCCCGGTAGGTGCGAAGACGTTGCTAGTAGCTCTGCTACAAGCTCGGTATTCTTCGACGGCCAAAATGTGATATAACCCACTTGAATTTCAAGCAGAACCCCCTGGACCTGTGCTCCTGTAAAACCAAACAAAGGTAACACGTCCTCCTGAAACCTTAACAAGACACCTTTTGAGAACCGCTGCCAGCCTGTACACTGAACGAAAAGAAAAAAAAAGTCACGTATAGCAGTGAGAACGAGAACCTCATCGTGGTCATAGGCATGTCATTTTTTACGTCCCATCCAACGGCTCCCAGCCTTTTTTGTCCCCCAACTTTGGCTCCGCAAAGGTACAAAAGGTGTTCGCTTTGACGGGTTCAATTGGATCGAGGTGTCTGGACTCCGTCGATGATTCGTTTAGCTCGAGCGTGGTCGAAGTCACATGGAGGTTACGGCCACCCTGACTCAACATTGCATGTCGTGCGGTAACGAGGAGCTGAGACGCAATCTACAGGGACGATCAATCCGTTGAAAACATGGGAGTTGCCAAAGAGACGCACCGCGATCTCGGTCGCAGTCCCAAGACTGACAAGTGCATGGGCATAATCACAGGCGTAGAGAATCATCATTGATATGCTGCACGCGGTGATCAATGCACCACATTCTACCAAGACGATGGCGATTGATTTGTATGGGGAAGAGCTGAGGATGGTATGAGTTCTCTTTTGCGCGATGCAGAGGCGAAAGCAGATTGGGATTGCCACGCAAAGGTTTAACGTTGTGATGAGCACCCATAACAGCATGTTGACGGGACTGAAATTTATCGATGGGATCGGCGTTGTTGCACAAGTGTGAAGCATTATTCCGGTCACACCTGGGGTTGTGTTCAGTACATGTATTCACGGAAGGGGAGACGAGATCACGTACAGATTTGTGCAATCCAGAAGACGAACTGAACAAACATGTGTGAGCGATCGCGCTTCATCAAATACGGAGATGACCCACAGCAGGGATGCAAACCCTGATGTCATCATCAAATAAGACATAGAGGCGCCAGATCTGATGGTGGTCCAGTCTTTTTAGCGGAGGGGCATGAAGATGAGAGTTGCACAAACCGATAAGAATCCTGCAGTAATAAACTGCACATAGAAGATACGTAACTAACTGGCGGCGATAGGAGGAACACGAATGTACAGGCTTACGTTTATGCCGAATACAACTGTGGATCCTAAGATATAGGGGTTGACGTGTTGGAGGTAGAGTTGTATATCACCGGGGAGGAGAACAGTGAGCACGATGAAGAGAAAAATTGTATGGAGGATGGTCTGCGCCACACATAACAGGAATTCCACAGAGTTGATAAGTAAAAGGAGCCTATAGCCGAGTTGGTCAGTTCCGTCATCGTCCATGGCGTGACATTGTTGTCACCTGCGGGAGATGGACTTTTGTCCCCAAAGCGTGTAGACGCAGAATGAGTAAAGAACGCAGCTAGATGGTTGTCAACGATTTGCGTTCTGCATTCATCACTGGGGGGGAACTTACTTCATACCTATTGGATGACCTTGTCAGCGAGAACTTGGAGTGGATTGCATGACCACGCACCAAGGAAAATGCCTTCAACACTATAAGAAATGATGAGCGTGTACGCAGACGTCTGAACCATGATCGACCAGTCACGGAGGCCTAGAGATTATATGACGCCAGCTCATTACAGCTGGGATTATGGGGATTATAGTATCTCTTGGCCGGCCGAGTGGAAGGTATGGATTGAGCTGTGTCAAGACACGAAAACAAATTTCATACCAAGCTTTGGCCACTCTCAAGTCAACACAAACCTGCCTTACCCTCAGCAACTCGGAGCTGTTGCTCTATCCGGAGTCCTTACAAGTAGATAAGTACACCATAATCTCCCGAAGACTAGGTTTACTCTGGCCATCTACATGGGCATCATTGATCGGTCTATTACACTGGAGAAGGGTATTGAACGTTCAAGTCAAAGGTTCAAGTTCCTGTACGTACCTCCTAGGTCCCCGATACCCCATTCAAGACTGCACTGGTCCAGCCTGCTTCCCGAGCACCGGCAGTGCTGTTGGCGTCAGAGTAGTACAGGATGTTTAGCGTGTCTAATCAGACAACCAGTTCCACGCACTGCCCCATACTGAGAATGATGTCCCTTGACTGCGTGGGTTTGCGCAGTGGAATCATGGCCAAGTAATTTGCCATGAGCTTGCGCAGTACTAGTACCGTCTTGATCCGGTCAATCTGGCCTTGACAGCGCTCTGACGCTCCTTGTTCACATCCCCATCGACAACGCTGGACGTAGTCCCATGAGCCTCGATAAGAACTTGTTCACGCTCTCCCTCACCCCGAACACGTCGCACCCAGCTGGAACTGTGGTCGACCTCACCGACGGTTCGGGCGTGATTCACTATCGTAAGCGTCGCATCGTCACCGAGCAACAAGTCTACCGAATTGAAGTGTCTGGTACGAACACCGTTCCGAGCTCGGTCGGGGTCGCTCACAACTTTACTACAGATCCACTCTCCGAAGCGTTGTTAGCGAGCGCAACCGCACCCAGCTCGACGAGCAAACACAAGACCTTGGAGCTGTACAATCCCTCGAACGTCGTCGAACTCAAATACACCGGCACGCTCACCTTTCGATGGTCCTTCAAGTGGGAGACGTACGTCGTCCTCTTGTATCACTACGCCGACACACGTTCAACGTTTCCTTTTTCCTCACACCAGACACGAATTCGAATGGAAACGCGAAGAATGCTTCATCATTCGGAAGCCGGACCCACCCGTGCTTGTCGCAGTGACAAAAGAACCTCCTGGACGGATTCGGACGGCCTCGGTTCAGATTTTGGATTACAACCTCAATCGGTACGTCTTGTCCTTTCATTGGTGTCATATCCCTGGCCCCGTTGCCTCCGCCCTCACGCGGGTGCGGGGGGTCCGTGCTCATGCCTTTCGACGTGACCAGGTTCGATATCGAAGACCGCAAGGGCCTGGAGATCGTCATCCTGACGGCACTCTTGACGTTCCAGGACGTGAGCGATGCATACCATGAACACATACCCGCAACCACGACAGCATTGACTTCCGCGACCACGACTCCCCCCCGTCAGACATCCGCATCGGGCGCACCACCACCTCCCCCGAAGCCAGCCCCCAAGAAGGGCATCGATCGCATTTCAGAGCTGCAGCAGGGTAGAGGACAAGTGAACGAGGTGACTATCTTCGAAGAGGGCTCTGTCACCGACTATGCGAAATATTGTGTGCGGCTTTTACAGGTAAGCATATAGTCTTGTTTCGACGCACTTACCTTCTTCATATGTGCTCTGTAATACAGGATGAAGCGATGTTGTTTATCAGCGTGCGTTCTGCAGACCCGGATCAAGTGCCCAAGGTGTTGCACGTCGTCGAAGAGACTAAACGGCTACGCTACAAAACGGGTACGTCACTCAACTCCGGACCGCTTGCTTATCTTACGTACCGAACTTGCAGGTGACCCGGATCTTCATCAATACGTGCTGTATGACAGCCAGGAGGGGTTGGTGCCTCAAAAAGGTCCCCGAATCATCAATCTGGATGACGATAACAGAAAGGGCAAGAACAAAGAATACTCTCCGCCAAAGAGCCTTACGGTACATCTGAGCAAGATTGACATGCCCGAACTTCGGCCCCGAGGCGTAGGCACAGCACTCGGCAGAAAGCAGACGACGCATCCTGATAAGGACGGCGGGAAGAAGAAGGACAAGGAGCAGTCTAAACGCACCAAGGCAAAGGATAAGGACGGAGACAAGGACGGGCGAGTGAAGCAGACATCTTCGCCACCCAGACAAGGCACGTCAGCTCCTCCGGTCCTCCACAAGTACCGTTCCCAATATTTTCGATCGACGCCGCCCGCTCTATCGCCGACCGGATCGCAATACCCGCCACCCTTGCCACCTCGTATGCAACCCCAGCAACGTCCCGCGGGGACTCTCCGACGGCGATCCCTGAATGTGGCTCAGGACCCCTATCACCAAGTGCCACATGAGGTGACGGGTGCTTCGACCTCGGGACTCCTCGGGAGGTTCCTGGGGCGGTGACCAAGATACCAGCTGATAGTGGCGCTCTCGTCCTGCATCTCATGTTCGTCCCCGCTAGCTCCCCATTCTCCACCCCCAAGTCCCCATTTTTATTTATTTATTTACATTCTTCATATCAAAAAGTCTCTTTTTACGCTCTTATCGGTGATAGCGAATGGAGGATGACGACATCCAGTGTCGGTGCCTGAAGGGACACTGTCAGGTGGTGCGCGGTCTTGCCCTTTTGCAGTGACACGGTGTCTCGGGTGGACAGTCGATGCTCCGTGCGTGCATCCATGTTTCAACGACTAACCCGTGGGCGAGACGAGGATCGTTTGGGTGTTGCGGTGTCACCTCCCGTTATCAAGACGGACGGTATCATGGACCATTTCTCGGATACCCCCAATGGACGCAGCTGTCAGATATGATGTTATTTATTTCTTACCCTAGGACTTGGTACCTGTATCCAACTTGGAGTCTGTACGATACCCCCCCCCCCCCACTGCTCCCGACGAAATGGGATACCACATGTTTTCTCCTCGACCGTGTGTGTTTCCTCAGGCTGGATGCACTTCAGATCGATTATCTCATCGACCCAAGACGACGGTATGGTTGAACTCGCGCCGGGAAGCTCGGGCAAGGGTTGCAGCGGGGTGCGATATCGGCGTACATATCGGCCGCCGACCCCGACTCCGAGTCGGACGGATCTTATCCTCCCCGACCCACCACGACGGCGGCCGAGTTCCCGAGTTTGACGTGTTCTGTAACGCTGCACGCGAACGACGCGTCAAACAGTCTCCGAGTCGGTACTAGGATACCTTGATCGCACAAGGAGAATCTTTCCCCTCGACGACCGGCGTTTCATTGGACCGTCGACGATGTGTCCAACGTCATACACATCAGCGTCACGTCTGAATCACAAGATGGACACTAAATTCCCGTGTTGCATGGTATGACTATCGATATCGATGAAATACGCTTGCGCAAGTATAGAAGAAAAAGAAAAGTACTTATTAGCGATTAAATGGTGGATGTTCAATGGGCGTGCAAGAAAATAAATAAAATGTGTACAAAGTGGGAGTCATGCGAGCATTAAAAGGAAGAGTGTGGTGAGAGCCATCGCGTTTTGTAATACAGAATAAACTATGGGGATGGAGTCGGTCCATGGTAAATACGTATGAGGGGGGGTGGACACGTCCACGCAGCGAAAGCGAGTCCAAGTGATATGGTACCGAAATAATGAAATTATAAAGTACAAAGAAAAGGTCGAACTGCACCGGTGGTCCCGCGCCGGGAAAAGCAAGAAGCATGCGAAGAGGACAAATGCGAGCAACGTCTATGCGACACCGCCGATCTCGATGAAGCTGCGCCAGTTCCAGGTCGACAGGTCGTCGTCCTTGAAGTCGATGAAACTTTTCAGGGGAAACCAGTTGTCGATGGTGCTCCGTCGTTTACGTGCGTACTTTGCTAGCCGTGATGGTTTCGCCTGGGACGCCGCCCCGCGTTTACGCGCAAGGGGAGGAACGATAACGTCTGCTTCGTCCTCGACGTCTGCAAAGGCACTCGGGTCCTCGATCTGGATCACGGGAGTCATGGGAGCAGTCGACCTGCACGTCATCGATTTCTCATCCTCGTCGTCACTGAAGCTCATAAAATTATTTCGAAGGGTGGAGGGGCGGGGAACGCGATGGGGAGCACGCGAGCGACCTTCGAGGCAAGCGAGAGCGTCCATCCGGCTCTTTCTGCGATCATGAGAACTGATGGATTCGGAACGCAACGAGGCTGGGCGTCGTACGCGAAGGGAGGGAGAAAGCGGTGAAGTGACGACAGAGGCGGGCCGCTTCTTCAGAGGAGATGGCGATGAGGGGGGACGGGAGGTGGGAAGATCAGGCAACGTAGCGGAAGGAACTGGTTTGGGAGAGGGAATATTCCGCAGCGACTCTTTTGAGGTTCTGCGGCGAGCTGGCAGCGCAGGAACAGGAATCATAGGTTTATCGGTTCGTCTGAGGACATGTGAGGTGATGCTGTACGATATGACGTAAATACTTACGCAAACTCGTAGTAGGATTTTGTGTCAGCGGAACACGTCCAGCTCGAGGCCTTGGAGAGGGTGGAGTGCTTCCGTCTGTGAGACCGAGCATGTCGCTTATGGTCTGCTAGGTCGAGGTAGAGGAACGAGCGGTGCTCGACGCTGTCGCGCTTGCCAGGCTTGAGTGTAAAGTAGATGGCAGAGGCATCGTCGTCTGGGCTGGTTGGGGGTGAGCACGAGGATGCGGGGGCGTGTTCGGCGAGCAGACCGAGGGTGAAGAGGGGGGAGTAGGAGGGATACATGGCAGGGGGGGGGGGGGGTGGAGGAGGAGGAAGAGGCGGAGACCGACGCGGATTTATATCGAACATGGGAGAAGAAAGCAAAGTTTAATATTTATTGGTATTACGTTGACCCTTCACATGTTCACTTGATCCCAAGTACAGGGTCAACTCAGCCGCAAAAAAACTTGACGTCCTCTGCCCCGACACCGCCTTTAATGAGTTAACGTTGCCGTAGATACAAGCTGGAGTGCCACCAAACCGGTATACACTACCCCCGACTGCCCTAAAACGTTTCAGCGCGGAGTCCCTGCTCGACGTCTGGCCGCACCACCCCGTGGGTCACAGAGTCATATTACGAGTCCTTCCACGTTGCTCCATCTTTCGAGGGTCGTCATGGCGATTTGACGCCTGGATGTCCGTCCAGTGGATGTCACAGTGACTCATTCTAGAACTGTCCAACGGATCTGCCCGGACAATACCCGCCAGCACTCTTCGCGAATCTAATCATCCTAGCCGATCTACATCACACCAGAACAATGGTCGCACTGTTCTTGGGACCCGGCTCACAGCCGCATCCGCTGAGCCACCGTTTGCCACGTAGGGCGCTGCGGCTGTGTCGTCGAATTGATTCCTTCCTTTTGTGCTCGCTGCCCACGCTCCCTATCATGCATGCTATCAGTCCATGGCAGCAATTTTGACGTGAATGCCGCGACTCCAATGCACGAGGCAACCCTCCTTTCTTGACGGGCAAAAATAGGTCCTCACTAACGACATTCAATCAGCAAGACGAGTCATATCAGGGAACCGAACGACTATGATAGCTCAGCTGATAAGTTCGGTACCCTGCATTCAAGTGGATCCGGAAAGTCCATCCCCGTGCTCCGCTTGCTGCACACGCTTTCTCACGGACGACTTTCTTCACCCAAATAGGATAGCGTATTCCATTCCTCCAGATCAACGCAGTTTCGAGCAGCGTGCTGCTACGGCTGCATCTCGGTACGACACAAGGCACGGATCCCTGCAGAACTTTCGTCGCATACACGTTGCACACCCGTGCTGACTCGTGTACACTAGGCGAGTGCTTCCAACTACCATTGTGTGACCGTTATTATAATACATCGGCTTACATCGACCCATGTGATCACAATAGAGTAACGGTTATATATGACACGATATTTGACGTCCATCACGCGTTTCAAGAAGAGTCGAGAATCCCCTTCAATCCCTTGATACGGTATTTCATCACGGAGAAAGATCGCCCATCGTGCCTACTACGTACGTGCGGTTTGCCTACCAGGTCTATTGTTCAATATATCTGATGGTTGCCGCCTCACTTTGGGGAACCACCTTCTTCCCCCATTCGTCGTTACCAACGTATATCACGGCCACCACCTCCACACTAGGACGCGCTCATATCGTTTGGATTTCATTTATCTACGGTCCGGAGGGACTACATCGCCGATAAGAAGGCGTCTTGGACATATTTCGTGACACTTGTCGTCAAACCTCGCTTCCATATGAGAATTGCCGCCGGCGATTTCACACGGCTACACCGTCGCCTGCCACGCCATCATGTCAAAAACTCAAACGTGTCTTTAATGATCACTTGCCTTCATGCTATCATACTGCGCACTTGTTGCGCGCAACCGGTGCTCAGAGTGTTGTTCCATTTCATCGGGCGCAGGATACTGGCTTGATGCGATACTGCTATCCGGTCGAGTGCCTTGCTTTCGTCAGGACCCTTTTACATTGTTCGTGTTCGTGTTACAAGGGCTTCTTCGACCACGAGGACATGCCCTCTTTCCATATCCGTCACAATGTTCTCTTGCATTGTTCGAGACGGGGATCCCCTCGAAATGCGGACCTGAATCGTTATCCTGAACCTCGTATGCCCTCGTTGGGGTTTATCGATATCAACTGACTCAGAGGTGCACAGCCCGGGTCAATGCCAAGCCAAGGCGCGCGCTTCTTTCGAGCGTTGGGTGCCTTGCTGCGCCCGTACTATACGTAGTGGCGTTTTTAATAAATATTGGTGAGCTTGCATCAGCGCCACCGTCTGCGCGCCGCGATCGACGGACCTGTGTAATTCGGGCTTCGGGCCTCGAGTTCTGTCAGCAGGGTACCGACCGTGACGTGAAGATGCCGGTGCCGCCGCACCCTCTCAGGCTCGCCACTGGGAGCGATGGGATAGGAAACAGTACTCGTTTACATCGTGCCGGGCGTCTATCCAAGAGCCTGCCACATCGGTGGCCTGTGGCTAGATTCTCAATAATGACGCGATCAATGATGGATACTAAAGTTGGGGTCGGCGACGGCACAGCCGGTTCAGGTTTTCATTGACAAGATGTACAGGACTTTGCGTCTGAATGCGGTCAGTGAACTCACACGACGCTGTGGAGACATGGCGCAGGACCAAATATATGCCTCGTCGACAAAGACGCATGTACAAGCAAAGTGTTCCCGGACGCCCTTTCTCCGGATCCTCAGTCCGAACGCTGTCGACGGGGGATCCGGCTTGTCGCTCGTCTCGGCCCGGAAGCACGTCAGGCACGTTGAATCTGCAATCCCGCCCTCTCCTGCAGGGTCCCTGGGCATCAAAACCTCCCAAACGTGTCGAAGTAAAGAGGAAGAACCCAACTTGGCTTAGCGCGATGCGATCATCCCGCATCACGGGGTCTTGGTGTATTCAACATTTGACGTTGTAGGTGATCTCATGATACCGTATACAGCACGCTTCCTGCCAGTCAATGAAAGGAGAGCGTCTGGACATTATGATATGTCTGCGCCGTACGGTATGACTCATCCGTTGGCCGTGCCAGCGTCCCGGGGGCGCAGGTCGGACGCGGCGGTGGCGTTTTTCTTTATTCTTTCGTTCGCGATCGCGGGCGGCGTGTGGTCGTAATGCATGCGTACCATTGCAAACCTCCAACAGCGCTGACGCGGTGATTTGTCGCTTCCGTTCGTTGAACCGTTCTATTCGCTTTGGCATGCCATCGTTTCATCGCCGATGCGGGGCCATGGACCTATGATACAGACTTACAGTGCGGATCCTATAGACCGACTCAGAGAAGAGGTACGTCATGAATATACCGGTACGTTGTCCTCGGGCCTCCGGTTCTCGGGTGCCTTGGTGATAGCGCCGTACAGCGCAGGGTACGACCCTCAGGCCGAGGCCGCCGAGCCCTCCAACTTTTTTTTTTTTTTGTTTTCAAGAAAAAAAAAAAAAATCACGTCTCGACATTCGCATGACGTAGACGCGATTGAATAGCTCCCAGGGTGAGTACGCGCCTCAATATACGTCGAACTGTAAACTACTTGCCTAGATCCGAAGTCCCTCTCTCTCTTGGTCAACACCGACAGGGCCAACGATGAGACCTCCGACGCTGACTCCGGGCATAAGTATCCATGACGTACGTCCGACCAACGGTGCACTGACTTACCCCCACCCCCCCGCCCTGGACTAAACCGAATGGCTCTACACCTCGTTCTAAGCGGTTACTAACGTGCAGACCTGCATCACGATGCATATCTTGAATCTACGTCTACGCGCCGGGATGACGTTGTCCCGCCCCATATATATGTACGTCCTTGGACCCTCGATCACAAAGCACATGCAGCGCCAGCGGACTTTGGGCGTCATGGACAGCGACGCGCCGTCGGGATGGTGCGGTCTGAGAGGTCCGTGGTTCGCTTCCGCGTGTTTGGGTTTTTGATCGTCTGATGGAGTTTCAGGTTGGATCTTTTTCCATGCGTTCTCTCGTTCGATGTCTTGACGGTCTTGTTCGCAGCCGAATTAATCATATTATGCAGCCGGTCAATTGCCTCGGACCTATACTCCATCTGGTAGCGTTGGTGGTCAAACCATCCGTTCAACCGGTGATGTCTTATATGGAGCATTGGTAGGGAGAGGTCATACTACAAACTCCAACTCAGTCGTGTTGACCATCGACGTCTAATCATGCACGCATGCGAGCTAGTCGGCACACGTTCATGTTCTCCATCGCATTGCAGGACCCAAACGAGCGTATGGATTCACAAGGCGAGATAAAGAAGATAAACCTAGGCATATCCAAGAAGAGGAAAACCCGCATATGCCGTAGTAATGGAGACCGCACGTCGTGATAACCCATCTAGTCTAGTCGAGAAAATGGAAAACTCTATCGCATATAGACAGTGATCCTGCGAGCGAGGTATTATGGACGAGGATAAAGGAGAAACACGACTTGTACGAGCTACTGGGTAATCATTTACTTGCCACCGGTGGTGCCCAGACCCATCGATGCCTTGAAGGTGTCGTAGATCCACCATTGGAAGCCTGGATACGAACGTCAGACCGAGGTGCGTCGTCGAACGTCATGAAGGATACTCACCAGTCAAGGTACCGATCATGATCACACGTGTACCGAGACCCTTGGTGGCAAGGGTAACCATGCCCGTTTCTGACGCAATCTGACCGATGCTCTTGCCCTTGTTGGTAGGTTTGCCCATGAGGGACACGACCGTGTCCGCAGGATGTGACACGATAGCACAAACGACACCAGCAAGGTAACCAGACGCAAAGGTAATACCGAGCTGGGTCGTCTTGGAGTAGCTATCCTTGGGTGCGGTGAAGTAGTGCGTGTAGAACAACTGCACAATCTTCTCAAAGAAGAAGAACTTGGCCATCGTGTAGGGAATCTATATGAACGCGCCCAGATTGAGTATATCCCAAAGTCGAGAGAGCACGTATGCGCTGACCTGACGTGACCAAAGGGGAACCAGCGAGCCAAACGGATAACGGGTATCGACCCTGTTCTTGCTCATCTGGCTGATTGCAGCGCCAAAGGCAGTCGGGAAAGTGCCGTTGGGGCTGGTCTGAATCTTGACCTTTGTCATCTCGAGCG
Organism: Tylopilus felleus; assembly: GCA_038091295.1. Lineage (NCBI taxonomy): Eukaryota > Fungi > Basidiomycota > Agaricomycetes > Boletales > Boletaceae > Tylopilus > Tylopilus felleus. The sequence goes on along the minus strand of JBBPOE010000431.1, from coordinate 77 downwards.
GACAGAGGGCAATATCGGCAAACACTTCGGCCGACGCGGAACCTGCAAGCCAGATGGCAGGCTTGTATTGATTTGAC